>JAOVVB010199977.1:0-10899 GCA_028570985.1 Heterobranchus longifilis
AACAAAAAAGTACATTTTTAGAATATTGTGCTTTCTTGTAGTACTTGAACGTTGAAGTGGCCCTCCTATGAGATGACAATACCAGCAGTGGCCCCAAGCCAATTTGAGTTTGAGACCCCTGCTTTAGAGCCCAAATGACTAATGGATACACTGAAAAAAATAACTGAGAGATTAATCAACAACAAAAGTTAAAGCTGCAATCAGCGTTGAATGGGCCCTCGCATGGTCTCGTCGCTGTAGGACCGCTGACTTGGCTCTGATGCTTCAGGACTATTGAACACTGTGCGAAGGACTTAAATATAAATTCCTGTGTCCACTATGTGGCGCTAGAGAACACACACTAATTATACATCATGTTGCTGTGTATCATGTGTAAGACCACACCATGTAAATTTAATTTAAAATCGTGTAATCTTAGTCATTCGACTTCCTGTTCCATGGCGAAATGCAAAAAATATGGCCACCATGCTGTTAGACAACACGCATGCATTATGTTGCTCTGTATCAAGTGTAGACCACACCATGTATATTTCATGTGAATTGGATGACATTTATCACATAACGTTGACTTTGGCATCGTGAGGGTCTTGAAATTCTTCTGACCAAATCTGAGATGGATCTGTTGAATCCTCTAGGAGGAATTTCAAAAAGTTACATACCTGTAAAGTGCCTACAATGGTGTGTTGTCGCATGACTTATTACATCATTGTTTTAACTATTCCATTGTAAATTAGCATCACATTAGTGGGAGGGTTGTACCAAACAAATTTGAAATTAATTCGATAAACTTTTAGGAGGAGTTTTAGGAGGAGAAAAAGTTTTCTCCCCGGCCTGATTTGGCATATATAAACTTAACACATTTCAATCAAATGAATTGGAAAGTTAAGACTTTAAGAGTTTTAAAATTGTGAGATTGGCATTTTTGAATATTTTTGCCATTGTCTCATGAACTACTACACTTTAAATGGAAAATTTGCCCCATGGTTGTCAGTCACTTTGTATTTTGATGCAGACTAAAAATTCTTAAAGTTTTTAAATTTAAATTTCTTTTTTTAATAAAATAACAATAACAACTGAGTTATGCTCTCTCTGATAGATTTCTGGTTTTATGTTCATTTTAACTGTTATCATGTTACTATGTTTTAGGTTTTTCTGGCTCAATTTCTTAAATGTAGCTCAGACAGCACCAGAGTGGCTGGCAGTAACTTCCCCTCATCGGTGCAACTTAGATAGTATCAAACAATTTAGTATAAAAAAAGTCAAGGGCATTTATTTAAGTCTCTGAACATATTATTTGTTGCCACTATCTATTTGTTCCCATAGCACTTCCTTCATTAACCTCTTAACCCAGTTTTGCTCTAAAAAAATCTGTCTTATGTGGAGGCCGCAGACACAATGTGAACCAAACAAACTTGCTCTTTTCTTGTAGAAATGCAATCTAATTCTCCAAAGCACACCACCATGATATTTCAGGTCTTCCTCAAAGACAGGCTTTTCCTTTATCATAACCGAATCTTTGTTGAACTTTTCCCCCTCCTTTATGAAAGGTTCCTTTTATTCTATAGCACTTTAGGACACCATTCAGAAGAGCGTTACAATACTGTAATTCATGAGCATGATCAGGCAGGCTTACTCATAGAGGTACTGACCTAAAGTGTTTTCATATTCCTTTTTGATGGCAGAAAGAAGGGGTTGGTAGGTTTTGAACTCTCTGATGAAATAACCAAAGACATCGCGGTAGACCTGTGGCCAGATTAAGATATGTGAGTACTCTCTCTGACAAGAAAATTTGTGTATGGTATTTCCTCTGGTTTTATTGTCACCCACCTGTAGTTTCAGTTCCTGAAATTTTGGTTCATGTGAGCTGATAGTATGCAGCTCCTTGTTCACATAGCTCTCCAGGTGCATCAGGAGTTGAGACTTTCTCCCTGGGCTTGCATAAATGTAACTGCTACTTGTCCAGCACTAACACACACACACACACACACACACACACACACACACACACACACACACACACACACACACACACACACACACACACAGCTTTGATAGTTACTTTGCTGTGACAGTGGAAGAGGGTGGTTAGCTATTTTGACAGATCATCTTCACAGCAATCAAAATATGTGATCTAATATTAATATTCAATAATATAAAGTAGGCGTGTCATAAGTTAAATTCTGCCAGGTTTGATGCTACCTGGTTTGCTTACCTTTCTTGCTGCAGGTTGGACAGAAACAGAAGGAGCACTTTCTCCTTCTCCTTCTTGCCCTTCCTTTGCTGTCTGGACAGTGCCATTTTGTAGTCTATGGTCATATGTAAGTCTAAAATAAAAAAAACAATAACAGAGCTTAGTGACTTTAAACATTGTAGTTTATGCTAGTTAACTCTAGCTACACATAGCTATGTTAGCTAGTCAGTTACAATAATAGAATACTTATTATATCACTTGCCTTTGGTTTTGTGATGGTGTTAAAGGTGGTAATTTAATATCTTTATGTGGTGACATCTCTAGCGACTATACGAGGGCTAAATAATAACATAACAACCCATTGTCCCTTTTAAATGGCTGAATTTGGTCCGTTTAGCTCACGGTTGGCCTTAGCATCACAGCTCACAGCAGCATTGTAACAGGGTTCCCATGGTAACGAGGACGGAGCACGCAGCAAGACCCATATAGTAGACCGCGGCGCGCCTAACTAGTTTTCAAATTGTGTAAGATGAAAACTTTCCTCTTAAATAGAGAACATTGAGACACGGAGACACAGCGTGGTGTGTATCAGCCATCAGCCCTGACTAGTTCCAATAACAAATATATGATGAATAAACAAACCAACTAACTAACCAAACAAACGGGTAACCTACTTTATAAATATCACATAACAACGGCAACTTCCAATAGAGATAAGAAAAACACCATATGCCAAAATCACTTGGATAGAAACTGTCTATCTTGACCTAACGTTAGGCATATTTTGAGGAAAATACATTTTGTTTTCGTGCTGGAAATAATAGTGCTATTAATGCTGTCAAATGATTTTCATCTAGCTATCAATTATATGTTCCACTTTTTCTAATACATGTGCCACATATGGATGAAATGAGAGATGAAGATAAAATTATATAATGTTCTAATGGTCTATAAATTTTAACACCTGAAAAACTACATTTCCTAGCTACCTTTCTGAATGGAAGCCCTAAACCAGGATAACCGTACTGGAGCTGTGTAGTCATTTCTAGAGACAGTACCATAAAAGAGAGCGTGCAGCTGAACTACAGTACCCAAGCGGCACTGCTCCAGCCTACAGTACATTCTGCTGCTTATCCGGGGATGTCACACCGCTGCTATTTTCTCCCCTCAGTCCCTCTCACTCTCAGCCTACAGCTCAAGCGGACTGACACGGGGCTTTGGAAAGAAAGAAACGAACAATAATATACAAAACACGGGCCAAAATGGCAGAGCTTGGAGCGGGAAGCCTGCCGTTAGGGGATCCTGCTTTTAATTACCAGGAACACGAGCTGAACGAGCGGCTGAAACGGCTCTACCCGGCTGTGAACGAGGAAGAGACCCCTTTACCCCGATCCTGGAGCCCCAAGGATAAATACAGCTACATTGGGCTGTCACAGAACAACCTGCGGGTCCATTACAAAGGTTAGAGAGCTGGCTCAGCCCTGATGGTCTGAGCAAGTAGTCACAACAGCAGCAGAGGGTCTCAGCTCAAATCTGTCACTGTGTTGTTGCGGAGGGGGGGTCTCTCTCACCCGCACACACTCACACACACAGTATGCGATTATGTTGATTGTGTATGTGTGTGTGCGCACTCCTGGTAAATCTAGTCTGAGCTGCCTCTCCTGTCCTGTAACCTTGCTTTGTTTCACAAATGAGCAGAGGAATGCCCAAATGGGTGACAGTGAAGTCGCTAACCCTGACAGTTGGTCTTATTACCACCACACTGAAATTCACCTTCAACAACACGGCTCTCCTTTGTTTATTTACCGTTTATGGCGTTATTTGTTTGCAGTAAACTGACTGTGTATCTGACGTTCTCCATAGTTTGTACTGGAAGGGGGCATTGGCAGCAATAACGACGCATAGACCTTAGCTAACATAGTATTTAACAAACAGGAGCTAGCTAACAGCAAGCTATCTCGCAAATACAGTAGTTAGCCTTGTGGCTAACTAGCTAACGTTAGCTAACCTAGCTGTTCCTTGCGATTAATAGCGTATTGAACTAAAACAGTAGGATAGGCTGGCTACAAGATGGACACGAGCCAAACTTGTTGTTAACATATTACAATGTAGCTGGTACTGAGGGTAATGCTGCAATTGTTTAGTTTTTGACAACAGCAAGCACCAAAATAGAATAAAAATGGCATTGTTGTGTTTCTCGCGTGATTTCAGGGGCAGTGTTCTGAAAGTCTTTTCCAGAATTCGTAAATACATTTTTCCAGCCTGGAAGCAACCGGCCCAACTCCATTCAGATCTGTATGTGCCCTGGGCTCAACAACAGTCTCATGTCCAACCTCCAGCAGGCAGCCAGCTCGTTTTCAACAGCTGCTGTGAGGGAGGAGGCCTCTGCGCATTGCATTAGGCCAAATGTACCGATCTTGTCATAAATCTTTGGTATCGGCAGATTTTGGCATTTTCACAATACCAGCAACTTTACTCGTCGGACGGTGCAGTCAATCACTTATTCGGATGGCTAAAAACCGTCAGTATGGACTGTCAGGCCTATCTGATGGATTATTTTAAATATCCAGCTTCTAAATCAAGACAAGGTGACTCTGTGAAGTCCTGTTCTCAGTCTTTTGCCTGCTCTGTTATTTTTCGTCAGGCGACACGTCAGGGCAGCGCCCCCCCCCCCCCCCCCAGTAGCAGGCAAGCTAGCCCTGCATCTGAAAAGTCTCCACAGAGCAGAGGTATTGCAAGGCCACTTTTGGCCCTTTTGGCTGTTTACATCAGTGAAACATGCAGAGGATGAGAGGATGCAGGCAGGCTGTGTAACCCATTTTGGAAAGCTTATTTGGCACAGTACGTAGTATGGTCCTGATGTTTGTGAATAGCAGGGAAGGCCTTCTATTTGTTAAAACCAAGACTCTTAGGCAGATAGTAATAATAATGCACAGATAATTTGATGCATAATGGATCAGGTCCCTACTGTTGATATGAACAGTGGTCAAATTTAATACAAACCTACAATCTGCTATTCAGTGGTATAGATTGCATATTTTTTGTGGATGCTGTTTTGCTCTATGATGATTTCTGTTAAAGATGTGACAAAAAAGAGTTCTGAACTTCCATTATAATCAATTATATTGAGATCGTGGCATTCAGTCAAGAATTACCCATGCACTTGTCCCGGCTGTGGAATTGGCACAAAATGATGAATGGGCCCATGTATGTCTGAAGATAAGACACGCCATGTCATGTTAGGGTTATTTATGTAGGGCATAGAGTCTTTATGTCTATGAAAGGTGTCAGGATTAAGTGACACTGCACAATTGTTCTGGGATGATATATAAATAGGTCTATTCTGGAGTGTGCAGGATAATTTTTCTCCTCGTGGTAGCACTGGCTCCTGCTCTGTTCCCTCACCCTTGTGGTTTGAATGCTATTTTGACTAGTGTGCCAATTTTCTCTGTTCAAGACCATACCGTGTCTACCTAGTCCTGCTGTGCACAGATAGATTCATCTACCCAGTCTCAACAGATAGATACATAAATAAACATTGTTACACATATAAACATTGTTACACACGTAAACAAACATATTGACTTAGTGCCTATAAATATACCAACTGAATGAAAAAAGTGTAGCACTCTGGTCTATGATCTGGTATATTCTGTTCAGATTTCGGATATCTCTGCTTTATTCTGATGTAGAGATGATTTCATTGTTCTTTTAATAGGCCTTAAAGCTGCAGTAGGTAGAAAGCAAAAAACGCCAGAATTTGAAGCAAAGTGGGACCTCTTCTTGTAGCTCACTCCCTTTTCTATCTTTGTCCAGCAGCTCCGGCCCCTCCCATCACACGAGCACAGGCTTTCATACAGCAACATTTACGAGAACTATTCATTCACTTCATTCATTGATGCCGTAACTATACAGCAGCAGTTCAATGAGGATTACATCCTGTTTTCTTTGCAAACTTTTGAACCTGTAAAGCTCTTTGAGATGACATACTGTGATTCGAACTTGAATTAGCTGCAGCTGTGAGCCTGTTGCTATCATGGTGGCTATGGTTAGCAGAAGGCTAAACTATTGACCCTTCACTAAGTCCCACCCCCTTTTGTTACTGTTGCTAGGCCTGTCAAGCTTTTGGACCCCCTGCATGTCAATATGGCATTTTCACTGATATCGGTGAGAGATACTCCACATGAAATAACTCTAAATGTATAGAATAATAGTTCTGAAATCAGAGAGAAGAAGACAAAAAGGACTCGGCCTACAATATGTATTCAAGAGCTACATTAACTTTCACACATTAATTTGTCAGTATTGTGAATGAAGAGGACATTAAAAAATGAGGGGAAAGCTCACCGGTCCCAATGCAAGTGTCAGACACCCCACATCTTTTTCACATGAACAGCAAACAGGAAAAACAATGTTATTGCACAGCAGGGTAAGTCAATATATTGGTTTATTTTAAGCAAACGTTTAGTCATGACTCCCCCCTGTAGCGTCTGAAACTTTTAGCCGTACTAAAAGCAACTGTACTAGTACTGAGGTTAGCACAACAAGCTAGCGTGGAACCAGTCTCACTGGATAGCGAATAAAAAGTTGGAGCTGGAAGACTCACCTTTAGGTTCCTGTTCATCTACAACAGTACTGGAGAGAGGATGAGGACGGTGTGTCGCCATTGCTCCAGTAGAGTAACGTTATGTGAATAGACACACTTTTCAGTATTTTTCTCTGCAAATCCAGACTTAACGTTAACATGTAGCGCTCATTCGTTTTTAGACAAACCCTGAAAGTTTGACAGGCTTCCCGTGCCTAGTTATGGTTGCTAACGTAGGATTGGACAGTGGCTGTTCTTGGGAGGGGCTAGATGAAGGGTCAATTAGCAGAATTTTCTCTCCATCTCAGGTCACTTTGCCAATATTGACACTTGTTTTACACTAACTAGCCTCACGGAGCGGCGCACATGGATGCAGCCAGCGGCCACTCCGGGTCCGATAAACACAGTGCTAAATGTTGATTTTAATGTTGATAAGCCTAGCATTAATACCGGCTCATCTGTACGTTTCGTCATTAGCAGGATCAGAGGTAGCCAGCAGTAGCCACGGCAGTGGTGTTGCGCCCTACTGCTGCCTATTCAAAATACAGAACACTGTCACCAGGTGGCAGATGCAGCAGTAACCACTTTCTGTCTGAAAGCAGGGTGAGCCCAAACATGCTGTGAAAGAAACTCATTTTAGCCACTTGTTTGCTTGATCCTATCCTTATGGTCACAACCCAAAGCTCTTGGCCAGGTGTTGACATAACTGTTAATGGAAATCTTTGCCATACCATTTTTTACCCTTACCTCTGAACAATACTGTGAAGTATTTAAAGCGGCTCTAATCAATGTATTAATAATCAAATGTAATGTGAAAGAGGTCGCTCCTAGTGTCAAAGCCACAGAGGATTGTCACCCATGCTCCACTCAGTTATATACCCACAAATAGATGATGATGCTGTAATGTTCTGTAACTACATTGGTTGTCGCATATATCCAGACAATGTTCATGCGTTTGTTGATGCATACAGTCCCCACGTTCGTATATTTTGGGATGTACACAGACACTATGCACGGACTCTCGCAGACATTGGCGGATGATGAAATTGATGTCACTGACTCTTGAGGCTATGCAGATATGGAAAGTATAGTGTGCATTTTAGCCTCCCATTGTCTTGGTTTTTCGGCTTGTAAACTCTGCTTTTATCAACCATCAAAGCTCTGATAGACCCACTGTATCCTACCTGTCCAGCACCAAATGGCTGACAAAGTTAGCGACTAGCTGGTAAACAAAGGACAGGAGCATTTAGCAGCTAAAGGGCCGGATATTTCCATCAGGAGTCACCCCAAAACAGAGCAAACACGACCCAATGTGTAAATAAGAAATTGTCTGCTAACACATTCGCCATAAAAACTTTTAATGCCAATGATATGCAAATGTTGAGATTACAACTTGTTCAAAATCAATGAATGAAGCTTTAATCTTCTGCACTTGTGGCAGCACTTCACTCCAAATCCATTGGGGATAATTCACCTTCTTCTGACATGACCCATGAGATGCTGACCCTCATCCAAACCACTTCACACTCAGAGGCAAACCAGAGTGACTTTGGTCACAGCCTGACAAAGCTACCAGAACTACATCATCTGAAAAAGTCTGACATGCAATCCTGAGGTCGCCAAAGAAGACTGGACATCCTCCAATCCTTGGCTGTGCCTTAAAATTCTGTCCTTGAAAATCACAAACAGAATGACAAAGCACAATGGAGTCATCTATTGAAAAAGCTCTTGACATAGTGCCAAGGATGAAGACAAAGCTTTTGGTCCAGTTATACAAGGACCTAATTGCTCATAGTAACAGCCCCAGTGGCCCATAATCTCAGAGCTGCCCCTTCAGGACATCTTTGACGAGTCCAAGTTCACTAAACACACTGCTACTTTAACACAACAAGTAAAATAGAAAGGTATTGCAGATACAAAAAGCAACATTCAAGTACTCCTAGAAGTTAGAAATCGTAGCAGTGTGCTCATCAAAGTTAGGGCTAACGGACGCTTGTCAAGGGTTCATGTGGCTGCATTGCATTTTCGTCCAGTGACAACATTCGTCCACTGCAGGTGGAGCGAAAGAAGACTGGAATGGAGCTGGGACCACTGTATATAGCTGAGATAACTTGTTTTAAACCATATCTACTGTACGTAGCATATTATGTGGTGGTATTCAGAGGCTAACATCTTTGATTGACATTGTCACGTCCACATGTCACGTACGTTCCTTACGGCCGAACCAATTAGATGGTGCAACGTAATGGACGTAAACATGTGCGTCGTGTGGCTGCACGATATGAGGAAAATATGCGATATGTCGCAGTCTTTCATGATGTGTTTATTGCGCAAATTGATATTGTGATGACGATAAAACATTTTTTTATTGTGCAGCCCATTGTGTTTAAGTTCTAAGCCTAGACTGCATATAAAGATGGACAACATCTTTTGTTTCTATGGCGACGTTAATGTTAGCAAGGTAGCGAGCTTAATGCTCTGTAAATGGAGGGCTGATTACACAGCTAACAACAAGCTCACAATGCGCACGGTTATAAACACTCACCAGCAATAGTCAGTGTCCGGCCAATCTACTCCCACAAATGGCATTTTCTCTCTTTGTTGTGATAGTTTCCTGAAAAGGTGCGCCAGTGCCGATAGCAGCGCCTTTCTGAAAAGTTCAAAGATTTTCAACGAGAAGTGCTTGGAGCTGACGCCCAAAAAAAGGCGGAGCGCTGTGATAAAAGATGCTGGGTCCAGTGCTTTTTCTCTTGGTGGCCGCATGCGCTCTCATTGGGATCAATTGGAAAAAAAGATGCTGGCGCTCAGAAAAAAACGCTATATGGACACAGGCCCTAAGGCATGTGTGTGTGAAGAAGGGGTCACAAATAAGCAAAACTGTTTCATTTGAATGGCAGTGATTCTCTATGTCAAGTCATTTTAGTGTTTTGCACATTCTGTACCCACTGTGACAATTGTAGACATAAATGTGTCCTCTAATTCCTCCATAATCACTCTCTTCTTCATTAGTCACATAGTGCTATTTGCTGATGGGAAGAGGCAGAGGACAATGTGGCGCTGTGGCCTTTGTTGCACTTGCTGTTATTGAACTGATAGATTTTGCACTTTCCCCTGCTTGTGGTCAAGGCTGGAACCTGTGGTGGGATTACTGGTTTCCTAGTAAGTAATTAAGGCCTCAGTGTGCCGTGGGGTAAGAACACGACATTAACCTTTGATCCTTGACCTCTGGTGGAGAGGTTTGATGTCACATGAAAGGTGTGACTCTGCAGTGCTAGTTTATTTCTGTTATATTGTTTGCATTGTTATTACAATTTGGTGTACTGGTGTATAGTAGTAGCCAATATTGTTGAAGTTGGAGGTCTCCAAAACACCACAGTTTCTCCCAGTCACCTGACAATGTGAAAACTTTACATGGTGTAAACATTTTTGCTTTTATAAATGCAAAGTTTTAAATTTAGGATTGTCATTTTAGGGGGTAGTAGGTGTTGTTAAAAGTAGTGCAAATTCTCCTACCCATCTATGCAGTTGTAAAGAGACCTGTTGGCCTACTGACGACTCGTTTTCACAAGGAGCAGCTAAAAATAGACGCCATGAATGTTGCTGCAACCGTTGGACCGGACAATCACACACAAACACACATATGCACAGACATGCTGGTTACATGAATAAACAGATTTGTTGAGTTGTAATGTGTGTTCTGCAAATTGTAATGTACTTCAATTCAATATCAGAGTGATGACAGTTTTAAGGAGTGATTGCATGACATTTATCCCCTGTAAACATTGTCTGTACATGGTGTGATGATGATGATGATGAGATGAAAATCACTGCGAGCGTAAATGTTACATAAAATTAAAAAAAAATAAATAAAAAAAAAGCAGAAGTATGTCATAGTTAAATATAGACCACAACACTAAGCTCAGTTTCAGTCAACTAGCATATTTGATCATTACCGTGTCCTGTATGTTCCCAGCTGGCTGTGTGATAGTAGCTGGAACTTCCATGCCCTGTCTGACACACACACACACACACACACACACACACACCTACACACACACACACCTACACACCTACACACACACACACACACATACACACACACACAAACAGCCTCAAGGTGTCT
>JAOVVB010199988.1:0-10899 GCA_028570985.1 Heterobranchus longifilis
TAACCCCCCCCCCCCCCATTTGCGTGAGCGCGGTTCCTCACAAATCTACCGCTCTCGTCTACCCGTCCGTCCAAACGCAGCCGATTCAGTCTAATTAAAAGGAGCCCTCGCTGTGATCCCATCGTGTTTGAAGTGGAGACAGAGAGACGGAGTGGTTCATTACGGTTGTGCGCTCCGTAACCTTTGATCCGAAATTATAACCAGCGTTGGAAGCGTTTGAATGATATCTATATTGTTTTCCTTTTTAGTCCAAAGCAGAAAAAAAAGAAAGTCAGTGGAAATGTTAAGTTAAAATTGTACCAGCTTTATACACATTGTGAAATTTAAAGAATGTTCCTTAGCGATGAGTCAGTAGAGCACTCGTGTGTTTAATATCCCTGGACCAAAAAAACAAAAGAAGAAAAAAAAAAAAAAAGAAAAGCATCTTAGAGTGTAATAGAGTGAACTGTTGAAACACGTCTGCTGTGTTTTAATGTGAAGTAATGACGAGCTAGCACCCTGGGGAGTTGTATTGTGTAGAGCAGTGGTTCTCAAACTTTTTCACGTAAAGGACTAGGGATGGGCACCGAAACCCGGAACTAAACGGCCCCGAGGCAACATTATTAAAGGCCGTAGCTCCGACATTAACGGTTCTTTTATCGGTACTTTTTAACGTCTTGGTGTAGGCGCTGCAGCCTCTCCTCTGCTCTCTGAACTGCAGCTCATCCAACGCTTGTTACTGCTGTGCACTTGTTGCTGTAAGTGCAACAAAACCCCAGAGAATAAAATGCCAATATATACCTGTTTAATAAGCATAAAGGTGTAAACGGTAAGCGACACTGTGGCCTGTGTTCCTGTTTGGATCTGCGGAGTTTCACTGACGGCAGACAAGCGCTCTGTGAGTAAACACCAGGCAGCTGTTATTGAGGTAAAGTTAGATAAATTAGCAGTCATAACTTTATAGTCTAGTTTCAGTTAAAATTACAGGCTATGTAATATTACCTGATGCATTCGGTCATGTAGAAAGATGATATTTCAATCTCCTCTGTCCGCAGTCTCTCATCCATCAGTCATGTTGTTGTTTTATAGCACCCTTGTTAAGCTAATGGAGAATTGTTAACGAGCTAAAACAAAAACTGTCTGTAGTCTAACTGTTTTAGGTTAGATCAGCACATGTCTTAAAATTTGGCAAATTCTTGTGACCTAAACAACTTATCTGACAGACACCTGCAATGGATCACAGCAGCAGAGAGATAAGGACAGAGAGGTGGGGGGACAGATAGGCTACGGATACTCACTGATGTCTATATTATTCATTAGTTTAAAACTTCACTCAGTATTTTAATGTCAAGAATATTTATTTTATTGCATTTTAGATTTGTTTCCAGTGAGATATAGAGTTTATATAGTGACTTTGCTGTTGCAAACATTACTGTTACTTCTGAAGAAACAACGTTTAGAACTAGTCATTTAAAATATAAATAAATTAAAATCCTGTTTTGATTTTTTTTTCTTTTAAATAATAGCAGTTAAAATGAAAAAGAACCGATAAGGAGTATTGATAAGAGTAGTAGTATCGATAAATTCTTAACGATACCCATCCCTAGTGGCGAGTGACAGCGAGTAATCGCACGAATGAAACAAAAAAAAATCTAAAAATCTAAACAAAAGATTCCAGCATCCAAATTAAGCAAGTACATTATTTTATTCACGTCCGGTGTGAATACACGGTAAGCAACAATGCAACCCGATCATTGCTGCATCTGCCGCCATGGATTACTCCTGCTAATATTACCAGCAACACCAAATGCAGATGGTTCCCAAGAGCCTGGTCTGCTCGAGATTTCTGGTTTAAGTAAAACCCTTTTTTTTCTGTTAAAGGCAGTTTTTTCTCGCCATTGTCGTGTTGTAACGCTTGCTCTTGGGTGATGTTGGGACTTCGAAAATCAGTGAGCCTGTTCTCGTCCTGCTCTATATGAAAACTGTCCTGAGATAACTTTTGTTATGACACTATAAATTAAATAGATTTTTTTTTAAATTGAATTGGTGGAGTCAGTAGGATTTATCCTCTTGGGACCATAGATTCCTGCACGAAAGTTCATGGAGATCCAACCAATACTTGTCGAGATATTTCACTCAGACCACCAGACCCACCGACAATGCCATCACTAGAGTCATACCACTGTACTACCATGGTTAAAATGTAAGGATATAATCCAGAATATAGCCCACTGGCAGATGAAGTGCTATCATTTACATTAAAGTCAGGTAAATTCAGTCTTCTCTCACTTTCAACAAACACATCCTGTCCAAATAATGTCCTTGTTTTACACTATCTCTTTGTGAAGTCATTCAATGCCCTGTCCTTGTCCAGGCCTCATACACACACACACCTCACACTTATCTTATTTATTTACTCTCTCTTTTCCTCTGCGGACCTTGAGGGGCTCTCAGCCGACATCAAGAGAGAAAGCCGGAGGAGTCACGCTCGCACACGGCACTCACCCGGCGAGCTATCACTGCACGGTGCTGGGGAAAAACAATGAGAGCCATGATCTATATCTGACAGCGGCTGATATCTACTCCAGCGGCTGAAAGATAGAGAGAGGAAGGACACTGGAGGGGGGGTTGGGCAGAGAAAGGAGGAATAATGCGCTGCAAATACTTTATCTTCTTGAGAAATGACTGTGTGGATTCACTTTGTAAAGGGAGTGAAGAGGGCTCTCGAGGGAGACAAAAAAGGGAAGAGATAAAGTGGGTAATTTCAATGGAGGGGGGCAATCAGCTGCTTTATGTTATCGGGTTCAAACCCACCTCTATTTGGCCTATTACCATCTATCCTTGTACTGTTTCTGACAACAGACGGCGGCCGTAATGACAGCTCTGCTTTACTGTTTCATATCATGCATGCCCATTGCTATTCAAATGCTGAATCCCTAATTCTTTTTCTTCTTCTTTCCCCTGGGGTTAACGCCCAGTGTGGAACGAGAGAGAACCGACATGGCACAGCCTATGCTTTCCCTGCCAGCCAATGCCAGATTGAATGTGAATGGATAATGCTTCTTCTTCTTTTTTCTCTTTGGGGACTTTTTGTGAAACTGGGGATGGCGGTGGGAAGCTTGTAGGACGGCAAGAAGAAGAAGTCAGATGAAGAGACAGGGACTGGTGTAAGTTCTCCCCAAACCCAAGATTGTAACTGAGAAAGTCGTTCATATTCACACAACTCCTGCAGTACAAACATCAAGCACTAAAAGTTGGCGGGGTAGGCCAGTGTAGCTGCTTCCTTTTCACTGGGCATTGAGGACACATACTTTTAATGCGGCCAACAGCCTCATTAAAAGAAAAATCCTGCACAAAGTAGGAACTCGTTTTTGTGATCTGTCTTGTGAAGCGTGAGCCAAGGAGCTGGTAGAATGACAACAGTCGCAGTGAGATCTACCTCTCCTGTCCGATCCAATCAGAATCTGTCCAAGGCCTTTCATAACTTTGTTGCATACTATATGTGTGTCTTTATATGTGATGTTTGAAAAATACATTTAAATTAGTTTTATAGAGGTCTAACTTTGCTTTTTGTGGATTCCATTATTACTGACCAGAAAAATAACAGAGAGACTCAGGTTATATAATTTGGCTTACTGTCTGGATTAATGAGGGCTGTTCTGAAAACTGTCCTCAGGCAAAATCTCAGTCCTAGTCCTACTGGATTCTTTGTGCTGCCTTTGACATGGTTGACTAGGCATGGGACGATATGAAAATTACATCACGATTATCATGGCCAAAATAATTGCGATTCACAATATTACCTCGATAAACAACGAAATATGCTTCAAACTCTTAAAACGGCACTAAAACACACTGGAATCGCTTTTTTTTTTAATAAACAAATATTTTTATTGCATCCCACATAGGACACTATAGTAAACTGCAGTCAATTCATGAGGATATTCACGATATTCAGGTTTATCCTGATTCACCACGATCAACTTATTGTGAGTGTTTTTCCATTATTCCAAATCCATTATTGTCCCATCCTCATTGTTGACCATACAATTAGGGCTGAAACGATTCCTCGGGTAACTTGAGTAACTCGATTAATAAAAAGCATCGTTTAATCCAGGATATCTGTGCACTGTATTTCACACGGATGATTATTTCTATTGCATGACGCGCTTCCGCTTTGTCAGGTGCAGATTGCAAAATGGAGGAAGAGACAGAAGAAAATAGCGAGGGGCAAAAAGAAAAGAACAGAGAAAATGTCAGAAAATGTCCAAAGTATGGGATCCCTTCAAGTTGAAATGAAAAGAAAACACAGTACAATGTGTCTATTGTGTATTCTTTTAAATCACTTCTCAAAACTTAACTTTTACAGGAAGGCTTTTTTAGAGTAAATCTGTTTATTACTTTCACTACCATTATTATTATCTTCATTTTAGCTGTTTTTACTATTTACCATGTTTTATCTGGTCCTATGTTTTTATGTATTAATTATGTTTCTTATGGTTATACCTGACAGATCAGGTCTATTGCCCTATGTTTTTATTATGTTTCATTCTGATTGTACGTATTATGTTCTTATTTTATTTTGTTCTGTAAAGCACTTTGTAACTATGTTTTGAAGTGCTATACAAATAAAGTTATTAAAGTTATTATTGTGAAACTGAAGTAGCTTACCACAATAGCACTTTGTCAATGCTGCAGCACGTCGGGTCTTTGAGTCCAAACCACTCCAAACAAACAGAAGCAGCATTCAGTCGCCCTGCACCACAGATCTGGAACAAACCTCCAGAATATACAAGACCTGTCCCAACTTTGACAATCTTGGTTAGAACTTGTTAGGAATTTATATTCCCTACTGCCTTTGACTATATCATACGCACACATCATTATCAACCTTGCACATGGCAGCTCTTTTAAGTCTTTAGTTTCATTATTTTGACAAGCATGCAGGCTATTGTTCTTCAGGTTCCATTACACCACTGCAGTCCACATCAAACTCTAAAAGCACCATACAAATCAATAGTTCCCTGAATGCATCACTTACGCTATCAACATGTGTAAGTAATGCCTCCAGAATATGCTGCTGTTCCGTCAGGTTATGACTGTTTTCCCAAAGCACCATTCTCATTTAAAAACAAAATGACTGCTTAACTATTCCAAAGAGCGAGGCACTCACATTACTTTGCTGGTAACCTCAGGAAAAAAATGCACTCTGTCTCCGTCTGAGATTTAATCATAAAAAATGCATGATTATGTCTGCTGTATGGTGTTCACTTTATGTCTGTGGTATTAAACAAAGTAAATTACAAATGTACACGAGGTTTGAGGCAGTTTCAGTGAAATGTGCTTAGTGGGGAGGAAGGAAGGCTTGTGTTGAGAAGTTTTCTACACATTTATAACACCAGCAGGGAAGCAACATGGGTTTGGGTGAAAAATGATGGTGGAACAGAAAAGCAGGTAGGTAGGGCGATGTGAGGAGGATGACAGTTTGGACGACCGAGAGAGGACGCTGAATGCTGAAGGTTAAAAAAAGATGCAAGTTCAAATGCCTCAAGTTGGAATTCCAACACTCAAAAACCAACAAAGTCAGACTGAAAAATACAACAATAATATTGTAACTGGTTTAAGAGCTGATGCAAGATTGCTTTACAGGAAAATGTCCTGCCAATTTCTAGGTTCTGCTCTGTTCCACTACTACTAATATTTCCAGTACTGCTGACAAATACACACTGTTTAGTGATATTAATAATGCACATTCAATTTAGCACTAAATTGTATTATTCATAATGGACTCGAGATGTATGACTAGGTTTTTTGTGTTATGCATGTAAGGACTGACTGTGTGAAGCTGGTCTTGCAGCAAGTGTAAAAAGCACCAGAGCTAGGCCTGGGACGATGACAATTTCATGTCACGATGTCACACTGGAATCACTTTACCTTACATTTTGCTTTGTTGTGACTGTTTTTCCTGAAACATTACAACGTTTTTATAGAAACATTAATACTTTTTTTCTCTAAACATTCTGACTTTTTTCTCAGACAATTGTGACTTTTTCCTCTTAACGTTCCGACTTTTTTTCTCAAAACATTACAACTTTTTTCTCTAAATATTACAACGTTTTTTTCTCATAAAATTGTGACTTTTTTCTCGAAACATTACGACCTTTTTAAGAAACAAATATTTTTATTGCATCACAGACAGGACACTGTAGTAAACTGCAGTCAATTCATGAGGATATTCACAATATTCGTGATTATCTCGATAATAGAAATTCACCACGTTTTGTATCGTGATCCGCGTGAAAATTGATTAATGTCCCATTACAGTGATCTCTGCTGGACCACAAGGGAAATTACGGTCTGCTGTGCTTTTAGACTGTAAATTTAGAATTCGAACAGCATTACGTTTCGAATATTAACTACGTTCAAATAGAAAGTGACAGCCCTAATTTGGAACTGTCTCTCGTGCAATGGGGCCAGTCTCAAACAGGGTTAACAGTGCAAACGTACAACAGAACACAGATTTAAATCAGAGCAGGACCTTCAACTAGATGCATGTGTGAATGCAGCAAAGTAACACCTGCAAAGCTGATTGGACCAAATTAAAGAACACTAGGTTTAAAAGGTCCATGGGGCCGTGTGACAGATGCAGGCAGTAGAAGAAGTAGTGCTCACCCACATAAGAACTGGAGTGTCATAGCAGCCCAATCCCCCTATAACAGCTTACTCTTACATTTCCTATATCCTAAATCCCCACAGACCTCATCTCTTCACCTCCCTCTTTATCACTCTCTCTCTCTCAGTTCAAGTATTCCTGAGCTCTTCCCAGTTTTAATGAGGCGCTCAGTGAAGGAGTTTCCTTCCCTTCTCTCTCTTCCTTCCTCGCTTTCCACAGAACTGAAGTGGTGGGACGGATCAGTACGAGTGCTGCGAGGGGAAAGTGGTTCTCTATCTGCACAGATGATGGGAGCGTTCACCTTCCATCACACCTGGCAGAACGAGAGCCACCTTTAGAATGTGTGTGTGAGACAGAATAATAACCAGATCCAATGATACGCTGCAAATTATTCCTGCCATTTCTGAAAAGCTGTAACATTTACATATAAATAAGTGTGGGCTTTGCTCATCTTTATCACCAAGTGGTTCGACACGGCAGTCATTCAGGCGTGCTCTACTTTAGACTAGCCGTTTCTCGGTATTGTGAAAAAATTGTGTTTCTTTTGGTTGTATGTTTTTATTTTAATTTCATGTCAAGTAGGAAAAATAACAAAAGCATTTTCAGGGTATGTGGGGTTTTTAAACCTTTAAGAATGTTATTTCTGGGGCTTTTTTAAAACTTTTATTTGATAATACAGATGAAGATTGACGAGAGAGAGGGGGGGGTGGGGGGGGCGGGGGGTGCTCAGCTTTAGCGCCCCGCGATTGTAACTTTTAACGTGGGAAGATGTTTCAAAGCCTTTCGGATCTCATGACAGTAGGTCGCTCTTGTTTGTCCTATCTTAAACCATGTGTCGACTGATTCTTCATGGAAGTTGTCAGGCTGCAATGTGCTTGTCATTTATTGAAGAACGTCCCTTGACAATTTCTTTAGGAGAGACAACTGTTGGCAGAATGTCAGGAAACATCCTCTGTTGCACAGGAAGTGGTGCGTTTTTTCTGTATCTGGCTTATTTGAAATCAAAAGAAGAATTCAACAGTCAGCATGAATGTGAGTCACCACTCACTGTTGGTCTTGTTGAACTAAAAAGCATGGCCATACAGTACGCAGACACCGACAGCTGCAGAGTTGCACACGGACAGCAGATGTGCATGTGCTTCTTACATACTCCAATCAGGAGTCTGCATACACAGAGACACGTTCCACATATGTGCGCTAGAAACCCTGATGGCGACCTCCTGACACCTGTTTACTGTCTTTAACTGAACAACAAGTCTCACAGACACAGAAACCATGAACTGGCCTTTAGAGCGGTGTTACTGACTGATGTCTCTTTTCCCTCACAAACAATCTTTTTTTTGCTTTTTGCCTTTACTGACAGCGCAGCTGAAGTACGCCCCCCCTCACGAACAATCGTGGACTGATTACACAGAGAGAGCCCATTAACCACGAGTTCCATTTTAGCGGTTATGGAATTAACGTCGATCAGCTAAATCTGACATGATCTGCTGTCATCTTAACCATAGGCAGAGAGTAAAACAGGTTTGATCAGAGATTAGTAGATGTAGTAGGCCCAGTGAATCCAGGTATTCTGCCAAACAGATAGAAGATCCTAAATGGAATCTCCTATCTGAGCATAACCCTATATCTGATTTTGATCATCATTTCTAAAACAAATATTTGATGTTTCTAACTTCTCAAATGTGAGGATTTACTTTTCAAAATATCATACTTAGTTGTGGGGAAATGTGATGATTATTCTTAACTATTTCTTTTCTGACATTTCAAAGACTAAACAGTTAATTGAAACAATCCACTGATTAATCTAAACTAGTGTTTCCCAAAGTTAGGGTCGGGACCCAAAATGGGTCGCGGACCCATTTTTATTGGGTCACCAATCGGCAGAGTAAAATCCATAATAATATACGAATTTCCTAATTAAAATAGAAGCACATTCTTTTTTTGCTACGCTCGTCTGTTCAGTGTGGGGCTTAACATTACACTTTAATTACTGCTGTGATGTACTTCAGTTCACTGACATTTTAAATTCATGACTTATAAATGTAAATATCATGGCAATTCATGATGTATTTTTGTAAGTTTGGGTCCCGAGGAGACACCAACATTTTCTTTTGGCACTTGAGCTGAAAAAGTTTGGGAACCCCTGATCTAAACAATATGGTTAGTTACAGCCCTTTTTGAAATGTCTATCATCCACATACAACAAAGCTCAATGGCATTTGGCTTGCAACTGGAAAACTCAATCACAAAGAAAGAATAAATTACTGTGCCATTTCATTGAGAACTATTTCCTACCAAAGTACACCTGCCAACTGTCTCTGCACAGAAGGAAGAGCGTGCCAGAACTCACGGATTAGTGATTCACACATGTGACAACAGAACTGGATGCAAACAGCATTCCTCTGAGCTGAGCTACAGTACAGCGATGTTGTGTTTTGGATCATCCCAAGTGTGTCTCATCCTGGCGCTCTTCCTTCAGCGAGGAGATATAATCAACCCATTCATGTCTGCATGAGGGAGGGATCACTGCCACAACTTTTAAGCTTCGGGGAATGTGTTCTGATTGGCGGTTATTCTTTGTCTTCTGTGCATGAGTGTATATATATATATATATATATATATATATATGTATATATAATATAAAGCTAAGCGTTACTCTTTTAAGGTGTAATAATTTAAATAGCATCTGAAACTTCTCTCAGAGAAGAGGCAGCTCAGTTATCTCAGTTCATCATAAAAGGGGTTACAAACTTCACAGGTTGTAGAACTACATTACACTCCATCCTGGCATGGAGACTGATAGCATTAGACTAGAACAGGAAGCTCTCAGAAACACAGCACGCTCTCTGTCAGCCCCTCACCTACTCACCATAGACCCACAAAGCATAAACATAACACTTCGAAAATGAATGATGACTAAAAGAAGCCCACACAGCCGACCAGAAAGGCCTCTGCGCAGTGTTTCTGTGGGTGTTACAAATAACAGCCTCGCAATCTTGTTAGTTTTCAAACAAAATATTCTTCAAGGGTGCAACCTCGCCGTTATGCCAGCCTGGTGTTTGCAGTTGGAAAATGAGGCGGTGTGAAAAGGTGAGCTGGGCATTGTCGGGGAACGTGTCGCTAATGAAAGTTTGCCTGTTTAGAGGTCGAGCCACAACAGTTCTGCCGACTGCGCAGCCAGTCCCGGCTCCCCCCCTGGAAATAACAACCCACGCTTTCAAGAGCTCTCAGATCATTCCATACAGATTCCTCTGGGCTCACAGAACAGGCCTTGCATTGCAAAAGCATGTGGAGCGCAGGCCCTGGGCAGGCTGTGCTCAGTGCCTGGTAAATGGGCCGTGTTGCAGGCAGATATTGTAGAGAAAACTGCTGAGCACGAAGTTTATTTGAATCCCGGCAGAGCAAAAGTGCATTAGGAGTTCTGAAGGCTTTTTTAACCTTTTGACGACATGTCTGCAATTGAGAGTGTGAGAAAACTGATGAGGAGAGCAATCAGGAAGGGTGCAGAGCATGTTAACAGGAACCGGGTGGTGGCAAATACTTAGGGAATACCTCAGAGAGGTCCGGAAACTCTGCAGGAGAATGAGAACTAGGGACACGAGAGAGAGGAGACCTGAGACATACAGCATTGCGCGGACGACTCCATAGCAAAATGGAACCAATTTGTGGATTGTGTGTCCGGAGCCAAGGGAACCCCAAGATAGCGGGTGGTTGAGGTGAGTGCATGAGGTGGAATGATGGTTACCTGATCCCAAGGTGTACTGGAACAGTTCTATGAGTGATGGAGCAGAGGAGGTGTCCATCAAGGACTCTGGCTCCAATGGGCTCCAACCATAGACTGTATAAAAAGAATGGACAGAGTAAGAGTGACTTCACCCATTGGTTTGTGGACTCCCGTTTTGAAGCCACGAGTTGGATGGTATCACTGGTAGTGCTAAGCTAAATTCATGAGCACAACTGAACTTTCAACCGGCTGACGCGAGTCATCCAGCAGAGTTTTGCCGGCCTTCTTTACAGCAGTATTGCAGAATCTCTGTGTAAAAGGGGCTAATAACTGTCTGGCTGCCCTGGACCAGAGTAAAGGGGACCCAAGTCACCGCTCTTCCAGGGGTAGCGTGGTCGAACATCAGCTCAGAAGGCCACCACAGAAGAAAAGAGATCAGATGTGAGCTGAGTGATCATAAAAACGGCTGTGACCTCTCGGTGGGATGAGAGGGGCTTCAGTTCAAAAGTCAGTGAGCAAA
>JAOVVB010199999.1:0-10899 GCA_028570985.1 Heterobranchus longifilis
AAAAACAAGTGAATCAGCCCAGATATAAAATTACAAAATGTTTTTTTCCATTAATTACACCAGCATGTTTTATTTTGATTTGACCAATTCTAAATGCCAAATATGTTCTCCTGTATATCAAAGTAAGTTACTTCTCCAAGGTTGCCAGTTTCGTTTTTGTTCTTCAATAATGATTTATGGATAATGGTGTTTTTATTCACATTAAAAATGGAAGATGAACATTTTGAGTAAGTGCTCCTCTTGCGTTACAAGAGCAAAGTTCTCCATGTGGTCTTTGATTAAAAAACAGCAGCAACAATAAGAAAAGAAAAGAAACAGCATCCCACATGTTGTAGAATACACACAGTACACCTGTAGTTTGTGCCAGTACTGTTTTTTGTAAGGGTCATTTGATTTGACCAACTATAAATGCTGAATATGCAAAATGCATTTTATTTGCATTGAAAATGTTTTGAGATGTTTAAAGAGAAAAGGTAAAGGATAGTAAAGGGTGCAACAGTCAACGTTTGATTTTGAAGTACTCCACAAGTGTTGTAACCCAATGGATTATGTTACTTATTACAACAATTGCCATGTCATTTGTATTCAGTAACTGACTACATTTCAAAGTAATCTGACCCAACCCTGCAGGTTAGTTAGTGGTCTGAGATGCATCACAACATCCTGGTTAGATGCTGGTTTGCTCTGTCGCCATGCTGCCTGTCCTTCTCTGCTATAACTGTCAAACATCAAAATTTAAAATGCAATACTCTTAAAAAAATAATGAGAGATACACTACACTGAAATGTATTCGGGGAGAGAAGGATATTCCTTTACAATCTAGGGAGTAGACACTAATATTATATGCATATCATATACTGCAGCTATGCTGTGCTCTGTATGTATGCACAAGGGCGTTTTGGCTGCTTTATACTCAGCATGCGATATACCGAATATGCACACAGCCCATATATGCGCATTAAAGCTTGTCTTTCTATTCATGCGTAAGAGAGTGGCAGCTGAAGGGGGTCATTGAGGGTTCTGGTTGTGGACTGGCCTGGTCCTGAGGGAAGATTGTCTGACACAAAACACCAGATAGAACAAAGCAACAGCAATGCATTTTAAATGTTTCCATCTATTATTTCTTGCCTGTTGTTATCATTGGATGTTATGTCAATGTGCAGCATTGCCTATATGTATAGAAGTATATTTCTAGAGTGTGGTAACAACATCATATAAATGTATAACCTTTTCTGACATAAATCTTTCATTTTAAGGGGAAAGAAGAAGAGATGCTATTTCATATAGCAAATGCTTGAATGGCTATTAATTAGACTGTCATCTAATAATGAGATGTGTCAGGATCTGGGTGGCTTACCACCTCAAACTATCTCTGGTGGAAACCCTGAACAATCAGCCACAGTTTTAAAGAAAAGTCAGAGAACTACTTAAATCCTGATCCTCATTCTAATTTTATTTGTCAGACCATTCAATTCAGCTTGTACTCTCCAATAATTGTTGTCATATAATCATGTTCTTTAGTATGACAGGGTAGATTATTAAAACACTGTATATAGGCTATAGTGTGATCATCACAACAGCATCATGGCTTAACTGTATTACTCAATTATTTTATATATAAATTTAAACTTTAGATTTAGGCTAGAATTCTCATGTAAGGTATGCCATCGTTGTTGCTATTACTTGTCCTTTTTTATCCATTGGGGTTTTGTTTTGCTTTGTCTAGGTTGTGAAGTTTGTTGATATATTTTATATGTTTTTTTTATCACAATGAATTGGTTTGTTTGTATATTTTGGTCTGTTTTAGTGTGATTTTGATGCTGTGCTTTGTGTCATATGTTAAGTTTTTTTTGTGAATAATAAAAAAAGAAAGCATGCCATCATATCAGTTTGCTGCTGTATATATATATATATAGGCTGCCCAGACGTGATTACTGGGCCTGTCCCTCTCAAACTAAAGCAATTAAAAACATTAATAAACAGTCAAACTGTGCAGAAAAGCAGAAATGCAAGACAGTTTCCATTATTAATCTGTCAGCTATCAAGACTGTCAGGGCTTCACATCGACACAGACGTTATTTTAAGAATGTTCACATTGCACGTGTTACCAAAAGTGTTGTGTAATTAAGCAGGTAGTCTAAGTAGTGTTCATATTGTAGACTCATTCTATCTTAGATTAAATACAGTCTATGACAATTATTTCTAATATAAGCTACTGGATGTATTCAGCCTCTCTGAGTGATATAACACATTTTACACTTAAAAATTCCATATTTTTCCTTACTTTTCCATACTTTACCTTCTTGTTTTCACTCAATGTGCATATTGAATGTTAAATAAATTCATAATGAAAACAAGAATTAAGATGATGTGAAATTCTGAATTTTAACTTTTAGACAACTCTTTTCGTTTTTCCATACTTTTCCATACTGCATAGGAATCCTGTAAGTTGCCATCAACCACACATTTATTCTGTTAACAGAATAAACCTATAGTGCAGGAAAAAATTATATTCTCTTAAATTTAACCAAAAATGAAGACTTTTTATTTTTGGGGGCTTTTTTTTGTTTTTATGAGAGAGTATAGCCGAAGATTGACAGGAAAGGGGGGCGGGAGGGGGGGCTGCTGCAACAACTCAACCTATATGGGAGGTTGCCCCAAAAATGAAGACTTTTAATAAAATGCCATGGTGTTGATCCAACATCGAAACCACTCAGCTCTTAGATCAGGGGAAAGCCAGGCTTTTCCCATCATGCTCTGAAGTTTTGCAGTCAGTGTTGCAGCGCCTGGCTGCAGAAACTGCAGCCGCCTTGATCTTGTGAGGTTATTGTTGTCTACGTTTGCACAACGTGAAGTCGGGATCAAGTAAAACAGAACCGGCATGACATAAAACACGACTAATAGTTGATTTGGGAGTGGTCACGAGGTACCAATAAGAGAATGGTTCCAAATGTTCCTGTCATTGTGTAAACCCACTGTACATATGCATGTTTATATACTGTGTAATAAGAGCACAATGGGGCATCAACATCAGTAAGCCATCTGGATATTTAATACTCACCAGTTCCACATCAGGAGGAATAGCGAGCCCTGGGGGAGCAACAAACGGTTCCTCACTCTCCTCAGGCTCTGCCTCTTCTATGCATGTGAAAAGATATGAGGACAAAGAGAATGAGATTAACTCGTTAGTCATTTGTAACACAAAGTAAATATACCCTGCTGGAGCCCAGTTGAGCAGTACAAACATTTTGAGTATGTAAAACATTTTTTAAATGGGCCAACAGCAATATATCACAGTAAATTACTACATTCTCCATCCTGTATCCTCTGCACTTGATAAAAAATGTACAGGTCAGGTGGAAACTACATCAACATTTTTAATGTTGTAATGTTGGGAGTTTGCACAGTTATGAAGGAGACAAGCCCCTTAATTTAACCCTCTCCGATATGTCGCAGATATATGAAAATAGAAGATTTAAGGAATCCAGTGGTACCTCTTACTTTATGTTGGGAAGTGGGATAAATACAGCTCCAAAGTTAGGCTACATTTTGGCTAGGGAACTCGCATGACCATTTCAAACCATATTCAGAGGGGTCCCTTGACCTCTAACCTCAAGATATCTGAATGAAAATGGGTTCTATTGGTACTCACAAGTCTCCCCTTTATAGAAATGTCAATGTTATGCTACAACTGCAACAACTTATGAGACATAACAGAACATGGTCATGGTCATCATATACATGTTTCATAATGTCCTAAGACCTGATACACTCTTAAAACTTCAACATTTAATAGGCGCCTAACCAAAACACAATGTTTATTACAGAGTTATGACCAGAAAAACTTGCAACACAGTGCTGAGCTGCATCTCAAATTAATTAGGTTTCAGATGATGTACACCACTTCTATGTGACATCTACTGTTGCATCCACCTGCTATCATCCCCTGAAGATCCCCTGTCCCTCACTCCCCTTACAAAAGGAGCTAGACCCCAGAGGGTTAAGCATCTGCAGGAAAAAAAAAGCCAGCCTTCCCACCATTCCTACGGATTTCACTTGCCACTTGGCTTGTCGTGTAAGGGGAGCCATGGCGTGGGTACAGTTTTGGAAATCAACTTTTGGCAGGGCCTGGAAGCCAAGCAGGCAGCGCCC
Source organism: Heterobranchus longifilis (assembly GCA_028570985.1). Taxonomy (NCBI): domain Eukaryota; kingdom Metazoa; phylum Chordata; class Actinopteri; order Siluriformes; family Clariidae; genus Heterobranchus; species Heterobranchus longifilis. The sequence continues at coordinate 4,153 of JAOVVB010199999.1, forward strand.
ATGTGTTTCACTTTCACTCCATCTTATGTCACGTCTCAAATCCAATTTAGTGATAATAAAACGGCCTTCCAAACAGTGCCCCAATTTTGAAAGAAGACATGCTGTTAATCATCACTTGAGTTATATAAGAGGATTATTATCATGGTTGACTAGCTTGTATTTGGCTGCTAATTCTAAAGTGGCATATTATGTAAAATTCATCACACATTACAACTCTCTCACTTTTTAAAATCAGTCTGGCATCATCCCCATTTACCCTGTGACCAAGACACAAAATCTTTCCCCATGCAAAGCTAAAATCAGTGAAGGTGAAGTGGGTACTATAAACTCAGCTAATAGAACTGCATTCAAATCAAGTTTCTTTTCTTGAGTGGATATGACATTTTTGGGCATATTGTGAAATGATGGTAACAATTAGTGTGGGGTTTTGCAGAAAGGGTAACAATGAGACCTATATTTGTCATATTCAGACAGACAACAGAAAATAAATCATACTGCAATTAACCTTCTGGCTTATTTGGCTTTCACTCCAATATAATAAGTAACAATTATTTAATTAATATTGTGATTATGTCTCCATATCTGTCAGCCCAAACACTCCCTTTGAGGCTACACATTTGCATTGTGGTGGGGAACTTTTCCATTATTTAGTATTTGAGATAATGGCAAAAACATTAAAGAAGGGAAGCAAAATAACATAGGGCTGCATGATTATGGCCAAAATGATAATCACGATTATTTGACAAGCCCCCCCATGGTTACTGTTGTCACTAGGCCTGTCAAGCTTTCAGACCCCCAGAGAGAGAGATATTCCAAAGGAAATAACAACACATTTCTGGAATAATAGTTCTGAAATATCAGAGAGAAGAAGACATAAAGGACTACAATGCGTATGTGAGTGTTACATTCACTTGCTGAGTTTTGTGAATGAAGAGGACATTAAAAGCTCACCGGTCCCAATGCAAGCATCAGACACCCCACGTCTTTTCCACGTGAATGAAAAACAATGTTCTTCCACAGCAGGGTAAGTCAATATACTGTTTAATTATAAGCTAATGTTTAGTCATGATGACCAGAGAGAGTTGAGTGAGGAGGACAATGTCACCGTTGCTCCACCGCTGTAGAGTAATTATTAACGTTATGTGAATGGAAACACGTCATCCAACATGCTAAGGCACATCCCACAGTGTCACTGTCTCCGTATCCCCGCTGCTATCAAACAGCTGTTAGACTTGCAGGTTCCATATGCACACTGTTACGGCATTTTCCCTGCAAATCCACACTTTACGTTACCATCTTGCACTAGACAAAACTCTGAAAGCTGACTAGCTGTTAGTTTCGGAAGCGCTTGATTTGATATGTAGTTTTCTATGAGCGGGGCACGCATTTTAAACATCAATATTGCAGATGATCATGTTGATTTGATCGTGATTCAAATTTGATAAATTGTGCAGTCCTAAATTAACGTGACAACAAACAAAAACTATAGCGGGGATTCAACTGAAAACCAGCTCAAAAGGTTAAAGGCCAGTGTGACATGACCCGAACTGACTTATTCCCAAAGGACAAATTATACTGGCATCTGGAGTTTTAGCAGCCGATGTATTCATACTCTGGACTCAGCTCTACAATCTCCCCAGAGAGGCATCTAGTCTTCTTAACTGTCAGGACACTGGCTGGGACAAAGTGCTTCCAGCGATCTCTACATCAAATATTTAAAGTTGCGTGTGTGCGTGCGTGTCTCACAATAAGTCACAATATGGATGGATGACAATCACAGTTGACGCTGGTGTTCACAGGTGATTAGTATTTCAAATGATAAACCTCCTTCCACTCGTGGATAAAATTAAAAAATGTTTTTTTTTTATGCTACAACTGCAAGCCCTCAATGAGGGTTGTTGCAAATAGTTCTAATAAAATGTCATGGTATCATTCTGTAATATTGAATTAAATATAAATATGTTTGACACGTTCACTGCAGGCAGAAATTCTACTTCAGCAGCCCCCTGGAGGGTGTGTATCTGCAGATGGTCGCATAGATTAGAATATTTTTTTTTTTTTAAAAGAAGAAGAAGAAGAAATGGAATAGACAGACCTGCTGTCTTCTTCACAGCAGACTGCAGCAGAAAAAATGTAAAAAGTCAAGCAGATAAAAATGTAGATATGGCACAGATCCCACCACAAGCGTGTCAAGGACAGAAGGGGTGTATATCAAAGGTCCCAGTTTTTTTAGCAGTCCATTTTCATGCATACACTAATGTGATTACTATGAATGACCAATAACTTTGTTTAATCTCCAAAGCTCCATTCTACAAGGTCCTGTCGTTTACAATGTCAGCCCTTGCTTTCCGGGTTTTGTCGCATTGTTTCTACAACAAGTTTGTATGCATTTGTGAGTGTTTCTGTTTCTGTGTGATGTGTTCTCACCAGATTCCCTGTTAGCATCCTCCTCCTCAGTGGGCTGCGAGGGGTCATAGTAGTCAGCGCTGTATTTGAAGGCCACTGCATTGTAGGTGCCTTCATCAGCCAGAGCCTCACTCAGGCGTTTGTACTCCTCCTCTGTGGAAAACAAGAAAACACACAACGGAGAAACATTTACTACAATGTTGAAGATCTTTTTTTTTTATTGCAGATACGGCTGTGACAATAACTGCACGACGACAATACCGTAGTCATGAGATGCCTACCGCAGGGTTGAGCTCATTAACGTCATCACCTCTTTTTTTTCAAATTTCTTTTGCTGATGAAAGTTACAAGAGTGCATATGGCATGTGGTATGAAATATATTAAACATATTAAAATAGTTTAGTTATCGTCATATGTTCAAGGGCTTCTGGAGAAAAGGAAAACGGTTGCTTGTCACCCTGCGTCTCGAGACTGCCAAAACACTGGCATACGTCGCATTTTCACCACGGTAAGAAAACATCCATACCATCACAGCCCTAACTGCAATCCTATTAGACATGTGTGTGAAATGGCACAGTTATTGTATGATTTCTTGAGCTATGGCCACAGTAGTCTCGCGATACCAGACAATTGGAGATCTCCGCCTACCGATCATCTGGGGACGTCTAATATATAATGCGAGGTAGTTACTTGGACGGCGGCAAGAACGGCCAGATCCTGAGATATCACATTCAGAAGAATGGGACGGATGCACGGACAGACAGACAACCCGAAAACATAATGCCTCTGGCCTCATCTATCAACAGACAGGGGCATAAAAATGTTATTGATGCCATAAATAGTACATGTGACCGAGAGATTCTATTCTAAATTATGGCAAGTCCTTGTAAAAGCACACTGATGAACAGACAAGACAGAAAGATAATTACTTACTGGTTGCTAGACAAATACATGATTATTTGGCCCCAGAAACGAACCTTTTTCTATTGAAATTCATGGCGAACCATATTTTTAATAATAAAGAAGCAAGGGCAAAATTGCCACTAAAAATATCAATATTACTAATGCTTTCCTGCTGTCCCTGCAGTGGACAGATGGGCAATCTCCTAAGTGAATGGGGTCAGGCCTCCAAATTCAAGGGCAAACTAGCCTGGGGGATGAACCTTCTGCGTTGACTGTGTGTGTGTGTGTGTGTGACACAAATCATTAACTGACTCATTCTCTCCTGTCAGTTTGGGCATAAGATACAATATTTCACATAAAACTGTGGCTTACTAATTCAATTTCAGTCATTAAGTCTGTCTTTCAGAAGGTTGCTTTGTCATCAAAACAGCCTGTTTCATTATAATGTAAAATGACTGAGATGCAAGTATCCAAGAGTTGAAAGTGATTTCCATAGAAATGGCAGCTGTTGAGCTCAGAGTCAAAGACAGGCCTTTTTAAAGAGATAGAAAGCTGAAAATGCCTTAGAGGGGGATGTAACTGTTGAAGATTCATCTTGGGGAAAAAAAAAATCAAGATTTTGGTAAGAAGCCCAGATTGAAGTATATAGCAATTGTAAAAGTTGTCGCTTTTCCGTCTGTACAGACAGGCTTGTCATATTGGTGTTAGGCGTTAGTCTGTGGGAAATACATAGAATACATATTTTCGGGACACTAATTCAAACACTGACTGCCTGAGAGTGAACATTTTAACTTTAAAAGTAGAGCCAGACATCAGTTATAAAGGTAGAAATAAAACATCCCAAAGTGTCAAAGATTTGGGAGCATTTCCATTTGACACAGGCCATGTGGCTGTGCCATGTGGGCAGTATTTGTGATTAGTTATGGCTTGGTCTGCAACCTTGGCTACCATAAACGTATTCAGCCTAAGTGAAAGCTGACTACAAGGATCAGTATCTGCCAGTAAAGTACAAGGGTCAGGACTGCTGCCAATGGGATTAATATCTACCAGCAACAAGCCAGCAGGAAAGAAGCAACATATGCCAATGATTACTATCGTATGCCACTGAAACAACACAGATATGTTTCCACAATTTAACAAGCCTTCAGGCACTTGTTTCTTATTTAAAAACATCCAGGAGGACAAGAGGTTGTGTGAATTAGGAGAAGTTGAGAATTAATCACATTTTCTTTTGTATTGTCTTTATTATGAGTTAAGAATATCTCAGGGGTTAAAGCAAGGCACGATTTGTGAGCCTGAAAAGTTGTCCAGGAGGAAATGTGTACAATGTATTGAATTATGATATGATGTTTCTGCTTTAAGCTCTACATCTATATTTAAAAAATGTCAAAATCCAGAAATATTTTGGTGCACTGACAATGAAAGAATGGAATGGCATTTTAATACTTGGCTGTATTTGTTTCTAAAGCATGGAAAAAAAGTCAGGATGGTTTATTTGTTTTAGGGCTGCCCCCTAATCGTCGACCAAATGTTGGTCGATTCTTGGTCGCAGAAAAAAAAAAAAAACTCCATTCCGGGAGCTGGGTCTTGTCAAAATTAGGGCGAAACCTTACAGTGGACAGTGTATGAAACGCTAGAGGGCTTACTATCGGACATTGGCAAGAAATCCAAAGTGTGAGATAATTTTGAGAGGGTGAAGGATGACTCCAAGAAGGTGACATGCAAACTCTGCAGGCAAACATTCGCCTATCATTCGTAGACCACAAACATGACTTATCATCTAAAACATGGAAGTACTAGGCTACTAAATGTTCAGTCTGCCTGCTGGTTTTTCCGACACATTCAGAATCATTACTGCTCGTTAACAGGTGGCTCGCTTTGTGCGTGTGCTTATAAATTAAATGTATATTTAAATAGTCATTATTACAATTTTTTTATCTCTCTGTAATGTAGCATAGTGTGTAACAATGTTACTTATAGGCCTAAGATTCTTTCTCAGCCATGGAACTAAAATCATTTTCTGAAGCCCCAAATAGATCTTTTAAAAGAAATGTTTTAATAATATCATAAACGACTAGTCAACTAATGGCTCGAACTAACGACAATTGGTCGACCAGAAAAATCTTTTGTCGGGGGCAACTAATTTGTTTAGTAGGCCTATTATTTATTTGTAAATGATGTAGTAAATATGGTTTCTGGTCTCTTTTTTCTAAATAAGGGCATCTTGTACACAATATTATTTGTGCATGACAATAATAAAAATCTGATAAAATAATTCTTTCCCTTCTGTTTATTTGGATGGTTAAAAAAAAAAGTATGAATAAATATGTTTTAGAAAAGCATTAGTACACAGAATAGACGTTGTATAGTGTTCAAAGTAAACAGCAATGGTTAATTTTAAAAAGACATGACCTAATTAATTTCTGTCACATTCACTTATTTACCTACCTTTGAATTTCTAACTTTAGCACCACAAGCATAGCACCCATAACATATATGTGGATGATGAAGTTATTTCACACCTTATTTAAAATACATGCAACATGTTTATGGTTGGTCGGGACTTTGCTGTGGCTCATTACCTCGTCACATCATGAGATGATGGGGTGAGAGATTGACTGATGATTGATGGGCCAACAACAGTTCCAACAGGATTACTATATCGACTTCATTTAGTGTGAACAACCATGACTCATTCAAGAAATGAAAGCAGGTATTTACTTCAATATCATCCGGCAAGGCCCACTAAGGGCAGATTCCCATTGCGATGTACCAGTCTCCCGAGCTTTGCAGCCTTGCAGCAGCTGCTTCACCCTCCTCTACCTGTTAGTGGAGGTGCTGAATTTACAGCCCACAGCAACTTACTACGCTATAGTCTCTGGCTTATCTTTGATCGTCTGCAAAAACTGTTGTTGCACATTTCCGATCCATTGCTAGTGTAGTTAGCATGCGTTAGCTCAGAGGAATGTCACTGTCACCCTGAACCCCATTCAAAAATCTGGCGGTTTAATGAAGCGCAACGTGTGATGTGTTTATACTAACACTAAGTCAGTTTAATAGGCGACGGTGGTCTGTGGATGTGGCTGTTGACATGCCAGTTACATGCCATAAAGCCGTTTAATAGGGATGCTAATTTTCATTTTTTTCCTGACCGATAGCCGACCCTCGTTAACCGACAAGCAGGAAACTTTCCCCGTTTACCCGTCCGGGAGGCTCGGACATATATGTTCAGCATCCGTGGAGAGCTGTGATCTCTTAGCGGTCACGCAACCACGATGTTGCATGCATTGTTGTGTGGACACATGCAGCCACTTTTCCAGAATGGAACCGCTTGTGTGTCCGTGCACATGGGACATGCCCGCTGCTGTCCGCGACTCCGCAGAGCGAATGTCTGAGCCTGTCTCCACCACATCAAGCTGTGAGGTTGTCAGCTGTGCG
>JAOVVB010200041.1:0-10897 GCA_028570985.1 Heterobranchus longifilis
CCTGGGTGTCAATGAGTGTGTTTGTGTGTATGATGTCTCGTCATTGTCTCGTCTTAGTCGCCCCAAAAAAATGTCGTCAGGCAATAATTTGAATATATGAATATATTGTTATTGCAGCAGTAGCATGCTGTTATACTTCTGGCAAATTTCAATTATTACAAAAAATACGCTTTGTGTTTAATTAAAAAAAAAAAAAAAAACATTTCTTTCAGCTACTCCCATCATGAAGTCACTACAGCAGACCATCCCATCTGGACACACCTTGGCACAGGTTTTATACCTCAAGAGAGTCAGCTCTCTCTACATTTGGGTAAATTTACCCAAATTTAAAATTTGGGTTATATAATGTAGCACACGCAGTCTTTTATACTACTTTTTAAAAATATGTTACCAGTGCACTAAAGAGTTTTAGGACCTTGTACAAATGCTAAATGCATTTTCTATACGATAACATGTTTTTGAAACACAATACATCAGTAATGATTAGACAGATTTCTTCAAGAGTTCAACAGATTTAATTTCCACAATAAGTACAAAAAGTGTTTAAAAGAAGAAAAAAAAAACAGTTCTATAGTTTATTTGTGTTCGACAAAACTTCAGCCAACCCCCAAACACAGATAACAAGAGAAACAAAAATATAAACTGTTGTCTGAACAGAGACAGTCATTATTATTATTATTATTATTATTATTATTATTATTATTATTAGTCGTAGTAGTAGTATTATTAGTTCAAACCTGGTGTGTTACACAGAGACTGAAAACAGGGCAAGAGTTCATAAGATTTAGCACTAACACATTAGACAATATAATCTATAGTTTAAACTATGTACTTAATTTAAAATTATGTAACAAAAACCATTAAATTTACCTTGTGCTGATGTAGAATAAAGTAGAATAGCTAAATGTTAATAAACTACTGTAGCTAATTTTACAACAACAACAAAAAACCACATTAATATATTTCTATTGACCACGTACAGGGTGTTCATATAGATAATTGTTAATATAGAATGTTTAAACAACCTGAAAATATAATTTTTTTATTATCGGAGTAAACACGTCATTTTATATTAATGTGACGAGGCTCCTGTCTAATGCTATCCTTGTGGGACCGGACTGTATTGTAACTTACAATGTGATTTCTTCTCATTGTTTCACTTTATTTATATATGATTCCTTCATACTGTACTTAATGTCTTTAAAAAACAAAGGAAGTTGACCAAATAATTATAGCTAACAGTCCTCATATGTGGATTGCACAAGGATATACAGACAATGTAGATGGAAAAAAATAATATAATTTATTCATAAAAGAACGTGCTGTTTTTTGTTTCTATTATTTACAGTAGTATTCATTTTAGTTTTTTGGTATTGACATTTGGTCCTAAGACCTACTCCAACTCTGGACTTGTTAAAATACAATTTAGGAAAGATTAAATACTACACACACTCTGTGTCAAATTAAAAGACATTAGAAATTAACAAATATGCACTATTTTAGATTTAAAACTCATAAGATTACTGTTATTCATGCTGCAGGGTCATTTTCATCCTTCTTGTGAAACACTTCTCCATCTGGTGTCTCTCTCCATTTTACAGTGATGTTCCTAGTTCCATCGTCCTCCAGTTTCTGCTGGATCTGAAGTACAGGGCATGACTTTAGTTACTGAACAATGCAGGATAAAGAGTCTTTAGTGAGTTTGTGAAAATGCTACATAAGATGTATTATGATTATGATACAGTCTGTTTTTTGAAGACTTTGTTAAAGGGTCTCGCTGCAATAACGAGGAGGCAAATGAGAGAGATGAGACCCACCTTCTCCAAGATGGCTGCCATTATTGCAGGATCATTTACATTCTGACTGGACTTAACCTTCACTCTCATGATCTGCTGTTGTGATGGGAATGCTGGAGGAAGAAATATACAAATGCATTTAAAAAAATAATAATATGATGAAAAAGTGTTTTTTTTGTCACTTAATTTAAAAAGTGAAACTCACATATTAGATTTATTACACAGGAAATGAAACATTTCAAGCCTTTTTTGTTTAAATTTTGAGGATTAGACTTACATTAAATAAAAAAAAAATCCAATGTATATAAAATAAAAATGTTTTATTTTACAGCATCAGTCCTCTCCCTGTGAGGTCTTGAATCAAGATTGCTTGACAATCTTTTTAAGGCTCTGGCATGTTGATTGTGCGCCTTTGCTACCACCTGTTTCCCTTCCAGTAAACCTTCCAAGAATAACCTTCTGTGGCTTACCCTCCATGTGGAGTGTATCATGATCATTGATCAAATGATTTTCCCTACCCTATATTTACCCTATATGAACAGTAATTTACTCAAACACAAAATTCAATGTTCTAATAATTTTATATGCTGAATTGTCCAATATTACTGAGCTGTAAGAGGTTATCACAAAAATAAATCAAACAAATGGCTTGAAAATTTTTACCTTATGTGTAATGAATCTAGAAGATATGACAGATTCACTTTTTAAAATAAATTTAAAAAATACCTTAACATGATATTCACATAAAATAAATATACAAAGTTAAGACTACCTTTAAAAATTAATGTACAGTAATTAGCATAAATATGAGATTTTTTTTCAACTCACAGTAACAGTAGAAGGGCATGATGTTTGAGCACGTTGCTCTGCCTACCAGACTGTTTGCAAAATAGCCACAACTTCTATTCTGTAAATAATCATTAGCGTTTCCAGGTGTCCACGTAATCATGGACAGATTGGTGGTCTGGTCTGACCATTTCCAGGGGTTTCTGGTGAGGCCAGTCCAAGCGAAAGCGTAGGTGTTTACTGAACCTACAACTGAGTGTTCTTGTGCATCTCTTATGCTGGCCAGATCTGTGTAATGCTGTCTACAATAGCTCTGTGCATCATACCATGTCATCGCCTTAGAGATGAAAATGTATCTAACAGTGCCAGTCTTTGTGTCTGTGAGAATTGAAAAACACAAGACACAAACATTGTTGTACGAATATTCATTTTAGGTATACAGTATTATTACTTATTGCCACCTGTACCTTCACCTTACGCTGCATCTCCCTGTACTCTTGGCTATTCTCTTTGGTCCTCACAGTGTCCCAGTTCTTTTAAGCTAACCTCTTTGTCTGTATACAATGACACAGTGCAACTCCCAGTTATCTCTTCTGTACTTCTCCATCAGCATCTTCAAAGCAAATACTGCATCTATTTTACTCTTTCTATGGATGACACCATATTGTTGCTCACAAATGCTCACCTCTGCCCTTAACCTAGCTTCCACTACTCTTTCCCAAAACTTCATTGTATGGCTCATCAGCTTTATTCCACTGTAGTTGCCACAGCTCTGCACATCCCCTTTGTTCTTAAAGATTTGCACCAATACATGAAATCCTTGTAAAAAAAAATCTTCTTAAACAGCCTAGTCAGAAACTCTACTGCCAATTCTTCTAAGCTTTCAGATGGCTTTCACCAACCCCACCTAAGTGGCGCAAATCAGCAAGCCGTTGGAAGAGGAGAGAAGGGAAGAAACAGTTACTCTTCTCAGATGGTGCAGATCAATACAACTTCCTTGCACAAAAGAGAAGAATCTCACACCTTCACTCAAAATGGCGTAGATCAGCACAAATGATTTTTGCTGCTTCCCCCTCCACAACAGTCACCTCTTCTACTCTCCATTCTTTTTTATTTTCATCATTCATCAACCCTTCAAAGTACTCCTTCCATCGTCCCATCACCCTCCTGGCATCTATCAGTACATTTCCATCACAATCTTTAATCACTCTAACCGGCTGCACATCCTTTCCATCTCTATCTCTTTGCCTCCCCAATGTGTACAAATCCACCTCTCCTTCCTTACTGTCCAACCTAGCATACCATTCCTCATATGCTCTTTGTATGGCCAATGCCACCGCTACCTTCACCTTATGCTGCATCTCCCTGTACTCCTGTCTACTCTCTTCAGTCCTCTCAGTTTCCAACTTCTTCTTAGTTAACCTCTTTCTCTGTATACACTTCTGGACTTCCCCGTTCCACCACTGAATCTTCTTGACGACTTTTCCCTTTCCTGATGATACACCAAGTTCCTGTCATACCTGTCTCCCTGACCACCTTAGCTATAGTTGTCCGGTCAACTGGAAGCACCTCCTGACCACCCAGAGCCTGTCTTAACTCCCCCCGAAAACTACACAACATTATTCCTGTTTCAACTTTCACCATTTTGTCTCTTTGTTCTGCCCTTGTCCTTTTTATCTTCTTCACTTCATCTTATTTTACACACCACAATCCTGTGTTGTCTGGCTACACTCCCCAGTACCTATACTTTGCAGTCACTGATCTCTTTCAGATTACAACGTCGACACAAGATGTAGTCACCTCCGTGTGTCTGCCTTCACTCTAATATGCCCCCCTATGTTCCTGCATCTTCTGGAAAAAGGTATTCACTACCATCTGTCCTTCTGTGTTTCTGTCCTGAAGATCAAACTTACACATCACATTCTCATCACCTCAGTTCCCTTCCCTTTCATGTCCATTAAAATCTGCACCAATCACCATTCGCTCACCTCTGGAGATGCTCTGAATTACTTCAATTGAATAACATTTATTTGCATAGTTCTCTTAACAATTGAGTCACATGATTGATTTGGCAAATGTTTTTCGTTGGGTGCTCTCCCTGCCACAACCCCCTGCATTTATCCAGACTTAGGACTGTTTATTAGCCATGTCTTCCATTATTATGAGCCCCCAAATGGGTGTGTGTATGAAAATAGCTGTAAGTTCTAACAGGTTAATGGCACACTTTTATAAAACCATTTGAATTAAAGCTTGAAGTTTTGACTTTAGTTACATTTCGAATTCAATCTTGTGGCGTATACTTTATTATTGAGTTAGTACAAAACAATTTCAGATTTTTATATATCAGTATTTCACCACAAAATTAAAAGTTAAAGAAAAATTTCTGTATGCCAGAAAAGAAAGCAGCACATTATTTGACCATGTTTCATACTGTTTGATTTTGCAGATTAAAATGAAGCAGGTGAATGAGACTAAAGTGTCCACAAAGCATTGTCACACCAAATACTGACTTGGTTTTATTAAATTACTTTTTACAGTGCTTAATATTTTTCTTTTTTCTATTTTCTTCTTAATTAATTAAATTCTTATTAAACGTATTACAGAAATATAAATGAATATTAGTAGTAATATAACAGAAATAAAAAAATTGTTTGGAAGAAAGTTTCTTACCATTGAAGCAAATAAAGGAAACCATCGTAGCACAGTTTACATTATCCCATACATAATTACGTATAGTGCTGCACTGATCATTTCCACCGCCATTGCCAGGATATGTGTAATACCAGGCTGAAAAATTTCCCAATGGCTCATTTTCATAGGACCAGTGCCAGCTGTTCATGTTAGTGTACAGTCCAATCCAAGCACCAGAAGTGATTTTTTGTTCCATTGCTTCATTCTGAATTTCGACCATGTTCGCTTTACCGTCTATTATAGCCAGGTCAATGTAATTGGCTCGGCAGTAGGCCTCGGCATCATTCCATGTTTTCCCCTGCCGGATCAGAAAGTACTTGCGAGGAATAGACAGGGTGAGGGGAAGGACTCCTGTGGATGAGGTTTTTAAATGTTTAGTTGAATTTAGGCAGATTTTTTCAAGGTTTGTACATGTATACATATGTATTATAATAATGTATCTTCATCTCCTAATTATAATTTGTCCAATCTCTTAATTGAAAGAGTCTCAATTTCTCTTACCTGTGAAAAGCAAGAGTAGAAACAGACACTTCTTCATCACTGATGTGTTGCTTGAGAATTTAACTGAAATATAAAAGAGATGGAATTAACTGCTACCTTAATAATGGTAAAAATGAGTGGGTAATTCCTGGTAATGGGTGTATTTTGTACCTCTTTTTAAATTGAACATATATTTTCATTATTTACCTTTTTTTCTTTTAAAAGGAACCTGTTTAATGTTTCAAACCTAAGTTTAGTTGAGCTCAATTATACATCTTGTAGAATATACTATAATATTTTATTGAAGTTGACAGGGATGCCCACCCTGGTAAGTACATATGAAAAAGATTGAAAAGCTTATGATTTAAACTTAAAGCCATTTCAAAGAGATAATATGCTCCGTACTGTTTTTGTTCACAAAACAATAACCTGAACTGTGTCTTTAAATTCTCACCAGCTCATGATTTCACATTTGTGTTTTAGGTAAAAATGCATGCTAGTAGAAGTTTTAGTACTTTTTATGGGTACACATTTGGGTCTTTTTAATGCAATAATCTGCAACAAAAATGTATTTACGTGTAACTTAATATAATTAATGACGAACTTGAAGAAGGACTTGTGTATAACAGGATGGACAGTCATAGAGTGGATGAATAAGAGATTATTATTATGGTTAAAAGATTTTTTGAATTGTAATTTATGGAATTTTCTATTTATTCTTGCATAAAATATACACATATACACAATACATATATATACACAATAGCCCAGTATACGAGTCTCATGTACAAACTCTCAACAATCAATTTCACCATGTAAAATGCAGCAATTAAAAACAGCCCACAAAATGAAAGAGCATGAAAACAATTAATAATAGTGATTTAATCAGATGTTTATAAACCTTCCTTTATTCCTTCTTTTTTTTTTTTCTTTGTAAAATTTGTTTAGGTCTGCTATGGAAATGACTATGGAAATGTAAATGTGTTAGTTTGACACCCAACAACAACAAAAATAAAATGTATTAAAAAATGGATACTTTTTTTAGCTTAGTTTCCATACACTCTACCTGGCAAAACAAAAGTCACACAGTCTAAGGTTTCATTAAAGCTTATTTAGTTTTGTTTATGGTGCAGAATTCTCCACCATTTCCCTTTCTCTCTAAATAGGTACACTTAAAAATTAAAATGCCAACATTCTCTGTAATGCTTCTCTCTTTCAGTGGTACTTAAACGTATTCTTAAAATGCAAACTTAATATCAATATCCATATATAAGGAAGAAAGAAAAATTCTAGGTGAAGGTAAAATAGAGATGAAGTAGTTTGAGATAAGAGGCATGTCTATAAGTTAAGTAATATACTGTTTATGTATAAAAATATGTACATGTAAACTCTAGACACTTATAATGCAACAAAAATGATTGGTCAAAACTGATCAAATTGGGTTGTGAAATGTATGCTTAGTGGCATTTTGGTCTTTAAAGTATAAATAGTTTTTAAAAGGGAGGCTTGTCCCCCCTCTAATTTATAGTAAAAAGCCTCTAGGGGTGAAGATGCTGTTATTATAAACATTTTAATTAATTCATTCATTCATTATTTCTTTTTTTTTATTTTATTTTTTTTATTAACCTGCCTTGCATGAGAAAAATAAAATTAATCCCTTGCCAGAATATGCAATAAAATATTTTTTAGTATACTGAGTTTTTGTTTCTTTTGACTTGAAGTCACAGTACAGTATATACTTCACAACCTGGTAATGGCACCAATCTTGATGTTCTACTGCTGTTAAGGTTTAGAGGACTAGGTAGTAACATTCTAGCAGATGTTAGGATTACACTGATACAATGTTACAGAATATCTATATTTTTCTCCAAATACAAATAACCCACTTTGTTTGCAATATGTAAGTAATTATCAAAACATATCATCATGGACAAAATGTTTTCATGCTACAATCAGGGGTGGATCTACATTGCAGCAACTTGATGCAGTCATTCACAACTTCACAAAGACTATCTCTTACTTCAGCTTGAGATACCAATGTATGTTGAGCAGCGTGTCACTTTTGCAATACTTTAATACATGTTTGTTGCATCATATGCGTCGATATTATTTATATATATTTTAGAAACCCATGCTACCTAACTATCTACTACAGGTAGTTTGTTAGTACTATTGTAACTACCTACAGACAACATAAGAACTAGAACAAGTTTGTTTACTGAAGCTCTTCAATTGTGCCTCTCCAGTCTATAAGTGTGAATAAAAAGTACTATACTCACCAAAAGTGTTTACAATCCTTTATTCCCCGAACATCCCAAGAGTTGTCACATAACAAAAAAAAAAAGAGATTTGTTTCTTTCAGGGTCTAGAGCATCTGTTTTTTTCAAGAAGACTTTGAGGACTTTACCACATTGGCTCTCAGCATGCAGATAAGGGCATTTGAATACTTTTACAATGGGGTAGAAAAGCATCTTTAAAAGGTCAGGACCAGTGATCATCAAGGATATGCCTCATAATTGTATGCACAAAGAAATCTTGATAATACATGAAATTAAAAATGGACATAAAGTACATGGATGGACACACACACATACTTCAAACATGGTAGATGCATCAAATTATCTATTGGTATTTGGCAATTTGCCCACCCATGTGCATTTAGTTTTTCTTTACCTTATTACAGTTTATCATTATACAGTGGTGCAAAAGTTAGCATGGGTGCCTTAGGAATATTAGCTTTTCTGATCAAAGTAGTTTCTGATACCTGGTTTTCACCCCAGCCATGGATGGTTGGTGTAGTAAACATGCTTTTGTTAGACATCTGTGGTAAACCCACTTTACATAATTTTCCATTTGAGGACGCAGGAGCTTAGGTTGTGCACTCTGAGAGGACACAGAGCAACAGAATGGAATATATTTAAACTGAGTGCTGAACTAGTGTCTTCTGTAGTACAATCCAGTCTAGGAGCAGCCTGGAAAAATTAAGTGAGGGTGAAAACTGAAATGTATTATTGCTGGTTGAAAATAGCTATCTAAAATTTTTTTTTAAAAGTTACCCATTCATCAAAAACAAGAGATTACAGAGATGTAATATACACATGTCCATTATTGTTCCTGTGTCAAAGAAACTCCATCCTTTACCCCTTAATATGGCCTTCTAGCTTTGACCTCAGTTGTGATACATTGCTGGTCAGAGACTTCATCCTCTTCATTACCTGACACATTGAAACCAATACAGTTTGCATACCATCCAAACTGATTGACCAATGGTGCCACATAACACAACTCATCTGAGCTGTAGGAAAAGGAATTATCTTAAAATGCTATTTGTTGACTACAGTTCACCTTTTAAATACTATAATTCCCTCCACACTCACCACCAGGCTGGAGCACCTGGGATTCAGCCCATCCCTATCTCAGTGGATTTTCAACTTCCTGACTGGCAGACCACAGGCAGTATGGATGGGCAGACAAAAAATGTTCAGGACTCAGACCTATCAGCCTTCCTCACCCTCAAATCTGAAGCTCCTTAAGTTTGTGCCTTAAGCTCCCTCCTGTACTCACTGCACACATATGACTGTGTAGCCGCTACCAACTTCACTACCATCGTTAAGTTTGCTGATGATACCGTGGTGGTGGGCCTGATCACTAAGAACAATGAGAAGGCCTAGCTGGAGGAGATAAGAACCATGGAGAACTAGTGCCAGTGGAACAACCTCCTCCTGAACATCAGCAAGACAAAGGAAAACCAGGAGAGGAACTACAGTACCAGGTCCCTGTCATCAACAAGAGCCCAGTGGAGAGAGTGGACAGCTTCTGGTACCTAGGTGTTCACATCATGCACCTGTCATGTCCTGTTACATCAACACTGTGGTGAAGCTTATACTCTGGAAAGACTCCCATCTTTGGGAGGTGCTTAGGAACTTTTACTCATGCCCCACAGAGAGCATCCTGATGGGATACATCACATTCTATTTTGGGAATTTTGGGACAGCACCATGCAGGACAGATGAGAGCTCTACAGAGGGTGGTGTGATTAGCTAAAAAAATCAGCAAGGTGCTGGACAAGGCCAAGAACATAGTAAAGAAATTACTTGAAAAATATATTTTAAAAAACTAAGTGGTTAAAACAATCTCCCAAAGGCAAAGAGGAAGCAAGGAGGCCCAGAGTGGTATGCTTGGGATGAGTGTGGTGACTGAGAATGGTACCACTTTACCATGATAATGATCTTGTACTTGGCTGATGCAGGTAGCTGTTCTCTGATGACTTGTGACTGTAGTCACTCAATAGTTTAGAACTAAAATTCCTAAAAACACTTTTGTATTTGAGCATCCAATAATAAAAGTGAACTCCAAACACCTCTCTTGTTATATAGAACTTCTAGCCACCGAACACACAGTATGACTCCAAATCAATCCCTGCTGCCTGTTATCACCCAGGAGGATGGGTTCCCTGTTGAGTCTGGTTCCTCTCGATGTTTCTTCCTATTGCCATCTCAAGGAGTTTTTCCTTGCCACCATTGCCCTTGGCTTGCTCATTAGGGATAATCTGATCATTTTGATTTACACATATGTCCCCCCACACATTTCATACTAATTTCTCTATTTTAAAAGAATTTAATTTAATTTAATTTAAAGCATCTTACTAATATTTACTGTCAGTTTTCAGTAACTACGCTAAACAGATGGAATATTTTTGAATGGTGCTTCATGTCACAGCTTTTTATTAGCGCCATGGCTTCGGAACATATGAGCCAAACTGGTTTTAAACTTCACACAGGAAGAATAAACATTAAGCACACGAAAACTTGAAAAGATGAAAATTAAAAATTTTGGGTGAGAACCACCTAAAGATGAGTTGTGGATGTCATGTCATGGGGTCTTCAAGGATGACAATGACCCAAAGAATACCTCAAGGCTCAAGAAGAAGCACATTAAAGTCATGGCTACTAGGAGGTTATTTACTCCTTTTACAAGTGCTGTCTCTATGCTGTAATGAGCCCTAAATCCTGACTGATACATTTCATGTATGCTATCCTATATGGATATCAACTTACACTACCATTAAAAAGTTTGGGGTCACTTGCAAATTTCTTTGTTTTTGTTTAGTGATTTATTTTCTACATTCTACAACAATACTGGGG
>JAOVVB010200052.1:0-10897 GCA_028570985.1 Heterobranchus longifilis
CTGTGGCTGCCCACTGCTCCTAAATAGTTAGGATGGGTTAAATGCAGAGGACACATTCCTTGTATATATATGTAAAATGATTGTACTTGGCAAATAAAGAATTCTTTCTTTCTTTACAAAAATGTGAAATTATCGGTTATCTTATCTGTATCAGCCATGAGAAGCAGGTAATTATCGGTCATCGTATCGGCTGGGGAAAACAAACTTTATTGTGCATCCCTAGTTAAGACATAAACTAAATAAAGACACCAAAGGCTCCATAATGACAAAAAATATATGATTCTCATTATGATTGAAAGTGGGCCAATGATTTTGCTCAATATTGATGATGTGATGATCACAATTATCAATCACACTATTTATTTTCCCATTTTCAATGACGAGCTGTTTTAGTGTTACTGTGCCACTTTGCATAAAATAAATTTAATATTCAGTGATTTTTTTTTAAGGGCACAACTGTACCTCCAAGGCATCTGGTTTACAAATCAAACTGTGATCTCAGACTCAGACGTTAACTGTGCTTGCCAACACATTTTTCAAAAGGTGGTTGAGGAACCTGTCTGCTCCTCCTAACGTGTGGTGGGTTTAATGATTATTCACATGTAAAGTGCTTGACACCACACACACCAACATACTACAACAGGCACTTCAAAATATGAATTATGACAAATACCAATGATCCATTGTTGTGCAGCAATAGAGAAAAGTGCTTTCACAGAATTAGGATGCAAAGAAAAGAAGGAGAAAAGTTTTTTTTTTAATTGTCAACCAGGACTTTTGGAAGACAATGCAGCTTGAACACATGCCACAGATGACCTAAACCTAAATTACAGAGGCATGATAATAAGTGAACGTCGCTCCAGCCCAAATTAAGACGATGACAAAGTCCCTTTTCTCAGACTTCCTCAGCAGGGACACTGGTGAGGGAGGAATGAGGAATCTGGGGAAGATTACTTCAACAGTGTCTGTCTAATAATGAGATGACATGAGAGTGGCTCATCTCCAAACCAGGGCAAAAACCATTTTCTACTTCAAAGTTCACTGACTCATGTAGATCAAATCTGCTCTCCATCTGCACACACACAGCCGGCTGAATGAACAAAGACTCCTGTATTAAGCTTGAGTGTGCACAAAATGCCAGCGTGAGTGTGTGCACACATCTGTGTGAGGGCGAGTGATTGTGTGTGTGTGGGTCAGAGACTAAATAAAGGTGGCAAGTGTGCGTGGCTGACGTTGGTTATATCCTTGAATACTCAAACAGAGCTGCTGCAAGTTTTGGTAAAGTTAATGCTTCCTTGTTTCATTCCATTTGTGTCAAGGGTGAGAAAAAAAAACACATTTGAGGACAGAAAAACATGCGAGCCGCACACACACGCACCGCCATTGTCATACATTCCACAGGGAGATTTAGCGTGTCATATCCTGCCTCAGCTGTTGGAAGCTGTCCTAATAAGGGAGCCCTTCACTCTATCATTGTGCTGCTCTCATCCATCTCTCACACCAACGCTCTTCCCTCCCAGCCAAACACTACAGTCCTGGAAAGAGAGCGCGCCTCATCACTTTCTCTGACCCAATCAGAGCGTCCGACCACAGACAGGCAACGTGCTTCTTTAGTGGATAATGCTCACAAATTGAGAGATGGTTTGAAGTGATCTAAGTGGGTATATGTAAGCCCTGTGTAAAGCTAAGAATGCGTTACAACATAAAGCAACATTATGCAATGGTTTCCTTTAAAATAACTGTTAATAATTAACTGTTTAACCATTAACTCTCATTAAGAATTTTGACCCATTATTAGTCAGTTAAAAACAATTATTAGAACTATTACAGGCTATACAATCTATTTTCTAACTGATAATTAACTTGCTGGTGCAAACTTTGCACTAGCAAGGTGTGTTTTAAGCTCCTTTTTTCTGCTCCGTACGTGGCTCTCACAACCGACTGCTGGACGGCGCTCTCCGCGACACATGATGTCACTATATCAATGAGGACTGGTGTGTCAAATCAGCCGTCATGCACACAGAGTATACCAGGCAGGCAGACACACAGCTGACAACCTTGCAGCTTGATGTGGTGGAGACAGACGCGTCTGGTACGGCAGGCATGTACCAGATGCACGAACGCACAAGCATTTCCATTCTGGGAGAGTGGCTGCATGTGTCCACACAACAATGCATGCAACATTATGACTGTGAGACCGGTAAACAACCGAAGCTCTCCGCAGATGCTGAATGTATATGTCCGTGCCTCCCGGACGGGTGAAATGGGACTGCTGCTTGTCAGTTAACGGTTAATGATCAGTTAATGAGGGTTGGCTATCAGTCGGGGAAAAAAAGAAAATTAGCAACTCTCGTTCTTGTATTATGTAACTTTCGTGAGCGGGTATGATCTTCTGGAAGTGCGGAGCGCTTAGCACTAAGGCCAGAAACATGGTCCACGCAAGGACGCAGACGCAAATGACAACGCCTGTCCCCGGTGAACATACTAAACGTGCGCTATTACGCACCAGTGGAGGTAACAAACATCACTCCTCACGGGGGCAATATTGAGATATTCAGAGCGTTCCCATGACCACAGTAGTAAACAAACATACCGTCTGTAGAGGAATGTGTACGGCTGTGCTTTCTGCACAAAAGGAAGAATGGAAGAATGAATGAAGAGGTGACAAAGTGTCCTAAATATGCTGACGCATATTATGGACATGAGCGGAAGTGAACACAAACAGAAGCAGTCAGATTTCTATTGTCGTTTCATGCTACGGCGCACCTAGCAGCAACGCAAAGACTGCAGCTCGCGCTTCTGTTACGATTTTGGTGAAACTCGATCTTATTTTAAATAGAAAATGTTTTCTGGTTTTGCCCTACGATGTCCCCCGGCTGCTATGCTTCGACTCTCTGTGGTTTCCTGATGGACAGAAAGCTTTACTTGTTGCTAAAGTAACGCAAACAGCTAAATGCTGCTACTTGTATCTGCCATCAGCTAGTTAGCTCAGTTAGTATAGTATAGTAAGTACATTCGCTGGCTTGCTATGTCTTGTGTTGTTACACTTACTAAGTTATCCACTTGCTAGTTTTTGATCATAAATGTAATCAGAACAAATGCATGTGTAGCTGTCCATATTTACGACAGCGGTATAAGCGAATTGTACTCTGTAGGGATGCCAAATCGCAAAAAATGCCAATTAGCCTAATGTATAAAGCTGCTTTAAATTGAAGCCTTGACTTCACTCAACAATGACAGATCTTCAATGAGATCTCAAACACAAAAAGAAAAAGTGAACTAGATATAAATAAACAAATAAATGTCTGTATCATGAAGGTTGCCCTTAGCAGCCAACTTGGCATTGGAGTACTGCCACCATACATCAGATAAGTCGACATACCACAGTCGGCGTGGGTTGTTCTTTGTGGCTCTGTCAAAACGTCAACACTTCTTTAGGCATAGAGGAAGACGGTCTCTTGTGCCTCCGTGCAACAGACAAGACGGACCCACACAACCTCTACAGCTATGCAAGTCGCACCACTAACATTCTTGTGGCAGGGAGCAGACTTGTGAGAGAGTTTTAAATGGCTTTAGCCACTTAAAGCGCGGGCATTAATCATTAAGCTATTGTAAGGCCATTAGCAGCGACGTTAAATCGTATCTGCTAATGGGACAGCCTTGGAATTACACTGCTGCTAAGCCACTTACCATCCTGAGCCAACACACAACACCAATGTACACACACCATCGGTGTCCACTACTCACTGAAAACTTTGTGAAGTACACACACTCACACACAGCCAGTGTGTTCGTCTATCACCCAGTGCCCACTGAGTATCCCGAGTATTCCCTCATTATCATATGCTATCGTTGCTATTTCAGCGACTTAGTCACTGGTGGTTGTGGCAGGCTGACATGCATTCTGTTCAATCTGCGGACGCACGCACGCACACGCACACGCACACGCACACACACACACACAGCTGAGGTGAAGCTATGGTAAAACGCTGTTGTGGCTTGGCCAAGAGCTCCGCTGACTCAGCCTCATTTGAATGGTCACACAGAGATTTGGCCTCTGTGTGTGTGTTGTGTGTTTTGTGTGTTAGCCTTGGCCCACTTCCAAATACTACCGCCTTTGCCGTTCTGACTTAAAACCATGAACCCCCCCCCCCCACCCCTCTCTCCCATGTGGCCTACAGTGTGGTAGCCGCAGAGAGAGCGCACATGCACACGCCCACCCACACTCACATTCACTCACACTCCACACAGACTTTTCCTCTGCAAGGCCAGCTGTCTAATCTACAGGACACCAACCTACTATTCTTAGTGAGGAAGGAAACGTGCAGGCAACTGTAACTCAGAGAGCCAAAAAACAGAGCAATCCAGCATTTTCCCTACGTTTGTGAAAGACTTACGCTGTGTTCACATTACCGATATTCTGGCTTACAATGTGAACTGTGCCTGGATAAAGCCTTACTTCCTGTCTCCGGGCAGGCTGCACACACAAAAGAGTAGAGGCCTATTCCACACAACAAATGCCCATACAACAATTGTGGCCATTGATTAGGCTAGGTCATAATTTGTCTCCACAGCACTGTTTAAGCACAGAGAATGATCCGGCTGCATCACTTATAGTTTTGTCACGATACCAACATTTTGACTTCGATACCAATACTAAGTTTAGTATCACGATACTACTACCGAAATGATACTCAATATCTTACAGATAGAAACACAATGTCCAAAATGCTGTTGCAAATGAGACCCACAGAGTGTACAAAATACAGTTACAATGAAATCTTATGTATTTATTTCATACATATCAGGGCACATTGCTTTTATATGGTTGTATTTATTGGGTCAAATGTTAATATATTATATATTATAGACCTGCCCTGCACAATGCCCGTGTATTATTCTATGAATGGCTCCAAAACAACAAACCATGATTCTACCAGCAGGCCATTTCCACTCAAACGTTACTGCAGTAACCAAAGCACCGTTTTCTTTTTCAACCAGGGGCATTATGTATAGTGGGAGTTTGCCTTTTTACTTGCCATTCTGTCTGAGCCTGTAGAGCCAAAAAGCACAGCAATGAGACCCTCAGAAAACTGTAACTTATTACGTGTCGTTTCGGATCTCAGCTATTTACGATGCATTGATGCGTTACGTTCCTGATCCGCTACGTATCTCATAAAGCAGCTAGCTAGCTTACTCTCTAACCTGTGGTGTTTTGTAACGTCACTCCTTGGAGAGACTTGGGCAGTCCGTTTTGTTAACCAGTACAGGGAGCAGAGTTTTTAATTCTGAAGATGACACACTGTTGTTATCAGTAACGTTAGACATATTGAGACAGAGAGGCTTCTCTCTATCGAAGGCTCATGCTGTATCAACGAGGATGCAGAGTGATGTGCACGCTTGCACTCACACGCACACACACAGCTCTTACTGAAACTCTTTCATTCTTA
The DNA here is from genome assembly GCA_028570985.1 of Heterobranchus longifilis. Lineage (NCBI taxonomy): Eukaryota > Metazoa > Chordata > Actinopteri > Siluriformes > Clariidae > Heterobranchus > Heterobranchus longifilis. The sequence goes on from JAOVVB010200052.1 coordinate 5,451, forward strand.
AGGTACCGGTACTTTCTAGTATCGGTATACCTTGCAACACTAACCACTTATCATTCTGGGATAGGGCCGTATTCATGTCACATTTGCTGCCAGCAGCCCACTTTCATAAGTTCTTATTATACATCCATTAGAAATATGCATTAGTCCAGAACACAGGACCTTCTTGCTTCTTGCTCCCTCCCCAGACACAGCTGACCAATAAGTGGAGTGAATGTTCTCACATGGTTTGTAGTGTTTTTGGTTCACCTGGATTTTTCTCTGTGTGAAAAGGAACCAAACCAACGGGGAAACACTCCAAGTTTACAAACTCATCATCTGATTCACACCAGACAAACAAAATATATCTTAGGTGTGAAAGCACCTGTAGTCTTCAGTTCAACTTCAGTCAGTAATGAGATGTTATCACAATCACAAAACACAGAAATTCAGTAATATTACATATAACATTTCAAAACGCATGACATCCTGGTCAATTGCTACATGAAAAATGGCCAAGCAAACTAAAACTCAACGTTCAGTCGTTGGTAAAGATTTACCAACTGCAATCAGAGTGTGCCCACCGCTTAACAAGGAGGAAGTGGGTTAAAATGCTGCAGTGAGGACCATAAAAGTTTCTAACTAACGCTCAACCTTCCCAAGTTAACCGCCAGTACCAAGGGAGGGTGCTGTGCGACAGTATAGCTTCACAGCTTTAGAAATCTGTGCACTTTGATTTCGCTCTGTGTATTCTGTCTCACATGTCCTCCCCCTGCATGCAAAGCGAGCTGACGTGCTCGCCGTTCAAATAAAAACACAGACTGCAGGTGTGACCGTTGGAAGTAGAGAGAGAAGAGAGGAGGAGGAGCAAATATAAGAAAACCCCAGCTTCTGTATGTCAGAGGGACACACCCGTGCTGTGCTCTGAAAGCCCGTCATTACAGAGGCTCACAAATGATAGCCCTGGTTAAAACAACTGGCTAAGCAGCAAGACTTCAGCCCCCACAGACAAAATGGCTAGGAACAAATTCTAGGCAGCAGAAAAAATATCTTAAGATTTTTTTTGCCCCTCCTGTTTTACATCTCACAGAAGGGACATTTCTGAGCAAACAGCATGTCCAAACTTGCTCACAATCTTTCCCATCTCTGTTCCAGCAGGTCAAAGAAGCAGACAGGCCCTGCAGGGTATTTAGAGGAGTATATGACAGGCATGTCCATGGTGCGCTGAAACTCACCGATCAGCTGACTGTACCAACTCAAATCAACAATTCACAGACAGTTACTTTAGACAAGCAGTCAAACACGTCTCGGGTTGGTCGGTCTGTCTGTTGTTACTGTGCAGAAACTAGACCATGACTGCAAACTGAAAGTGGCAAGCTTGGTCCAGATTTAGCCAGGACCCTATGAGTATTCCAGCAACCAGCATCTGCTCACACTGGAAGTAAACTGTAAATTGAGAAGGTGTCTGTGTAGCAAGACTCTCTACACAAGGGACTGAATAATGAAGAAACAAATACGCCTGCCACCTTACCACACCCACACATTCAGACCCACACAACAGGTTCTTGGTTTTTTTTTTCTCCACCCCTCGCTGCTCCACCTCCTCCTCCACCACCACCACCACTCCTGTCTCCATCCTCTACCTGGCAGACCACATCAAAAGACAGCTGCTGAAACATTAAACAATGCGTTTTCACGGTGAACTTTCAACACACAAAAATGAACAAAAGTCAAAGGCACACACACACACACACACACACACACATACACACACACACACACACACAGAGTCACCTGAAAAGCAGCATGCAGCTCCACTGTCCGCAGAGAGTGGGCGTCTCAGATACAATGCATAATAGGAAATTGATAAGTAAGCCGAGACTGGACTTTGACTCCTAACTGACGGTCTCCGACGCCCGGTCACTTCCGTGTACTCTCACCTGTCCTGAATACCCCCAGCTCGCGGAAAACTGTGGATAAGTCTGGTAAAATCTGTCTGCTTCGGTGTTTAAAGGCAGCACACAGAAAAGACTCAACATAAATGTTATACCAGCCACCCACAATTCAACCATTCATGTAACAAATTGCTATGTTAGCTAGTTGGATAATTTATATTTTTAGCTGTCTTGATATCAACCACTTTTAACTGCATTTGCACGTTTTGTTAAACTTTTCCCCCCCAAGTCTCACTGTAGAGAAGTTATTCGTCAAGCTAACGAATGGAATACACCAATGCTAGCTAAATTAGCTTGTGCTATGGTAGCTAGCCCCTGCTAACGCTGCGTTTACAAGTTCACCAAATTAAAGGTCACTCCTCTTTGCACCTACAACAAATACCAACCAGCTGTGCCGAGCACGAAACACCAGCAGACAAGCCATTACCGTTTCTGGAGATTGTTAGGTCTGTTTTTCAAAGTCCATAAGTGTTTGCGAGGGGGGTTCAGGCCTAGCCTAGCCTAGCCGAGTGCTGCTGCTGCTGCTGCGCTGATAGGATCCAAACCTCGACCCGCAGCTCGGAGAAGAAGTGAGTTGAGATGAGACAACAAAAACACTTCGGCGTGGTCCAACAAACAACTCGCAACTGCGCAAATGAACTGTCCACGGCAGGGCGAGAGAGAGTCTCAATGAAGACGGAGAAAACACCCACCTATGCAATGTCCTATCTTCCTTGCCTCGGCTTGTTGTTCACTTGTCTCCGCTCTTCCTCTCCGCTGGGGGGAAGAGGAGGGGGGAGCGGCAGAGACGGGAACAGCATGGAGGAGAGCAGAATAGCACGGGGAGCGTTTTGGAAATGATATACAGACAATATTACCTTTTCCATACATATCATTTACCCTGTAAAAGTTGTGTTACAAAGATTTAAACGGAATATTGATTATACATGTGGTTTCTGTGGACTAGAAGAGAGTATTTCCCATCTTTTTTTCCCCCAATGTATATACACAAGGATGATGCCAATTTAAGATGAATATCGAAATAACTATGTTTGATGTAATGCTATATTTTAGCCAAGATAAGATTGAAAATAACATGCTGTATATCACACAACAAAATTCCATATTCATAAGAAAAATGGTCAGGAACCAAGCCAACTTTCCTGCACTTAATGAATAAAAACAATATTGCACCACCATTTCTAATGTTAAAAACAAAAATGCTATTAAGACCTTTAAATTATTAAAGGATTTTAATTTGATGAATACATAACAAACTTTTTTAATGGTCATCTTTTTTTTTCTTTTTTTCTGTTTTGTATTGTTTGTTGTGTATCTGTTTGTACGTTTGTACTTCTGTGTCTGGAATTCTGTACAATAAAGAAATACTTTTTCATAAGTCAATAACTAATATTGTCTGACAGCTATTGTTGGTTTGTGTGGCTTTTGATTCATGTAAATATTATAAAATCATTATTTAATTAAAAAAAGTAATTCATTTAATTTACCTTTCTCTATGATAACTCAGGAACTAAGGAATTTGAATGTTTACAAAAGCAAAAGATTAGAACAAATGGAAATTAATAAGCTAAGGCTTCAGCCTATACACCTTTTTGGTCTGCATACAATTGTTTTGATATGTCACTGCTTGAAAAGTAATGATTTATTATTCTTTGTTTATTTTATATTTTGTTTTTGTCTTTTTTGTTTGTATATTTCACGTCTATTTGAGTTGTATAAAAGGAAAATGACTGAACTAAACTAAACTAAACAAAGACTGTTTGCAGGGAAGCTTTCTCATTTCACAGTTTATATATAATTCATTCAGCTCATTCTCACAATATTTATTCTCAGCTTCCAGCCAATAAACACCTCACATTATTATGTTTAACATATGGAAATATCCTCTAAAATAAAAAGGTGCCACTGAGTTATTGCAGAGCAGATATCGCCCTCTTGTGGTCATCGTGGTGTTATTACAGAGCAGAACAACCAGTGCATCAGATACTCAGGTTGATTTTGGAGACAATGCACTGAATATTTTGAGGTAGGCCTGCTTGTACCCGGATATTGCAATTACATTTTGTCAGACGTGGTGGCAGATGACGTATATGGAGGCAGCTTTCATCAGCAAACATCATCAGTTTCATCAGTTTAATATAAAACAGAGAAAAGCAGCAAATTTCCATATCTGAGAGTGAGAACAGCATTTTCTGCCATTTGTGCATGAAAATTATTTTAATGATGATCAAAATAGTTGGTGATTACTTTTTTCTGTCGATCGACTAATCGATTATTTGACTGATCATTGCAGCTCTATTGGTGCAGAATAATGCCAATAATAATAAGTAATAATAAACCAACAATAGAATAAAATGTATTAATATAACATTGTATGAGCAATAACATGCCACATATGTGATTATATGTACAGTTCATCCTCCAGTAAAAATCTGAGTGCTGGACTTTAACTTTTAATGCAGTGTTTTTACATTGTGGTACTACTTTTATTTAAATAAAATAACCAAATACTTCTGCCACTACATGCAGTGCAGTGCAACTAAAAAACAAGAGCATTATATAGTTTTAGAAGACCAAATGTAATCTCAGTCCCACAAACAGCCAGTAAGTAGCACTATAGTGTAGATAAAGAGGTGCAGGATTCATATACCAGCCGTCATATTTATATGTATTTTTACTTCATATTCCACAACAGAACATGAGGCAGCCCTAACAACAAACAGCACAGTACTGATGCTCTGATAATCAATCATTTATTGTATGTTTAACATTAAAACGTGATGTATCATTATATGAATGTCAATAATTATTATTTTAATAGCTTAGTATTTTATGCACCATAAAAAAGGGTATGTGCATAAGGCCACCCTACACATTATATATATATATATATATATATATATATAGGACCATATGCAATATATAGGGGGTCCCTGCTCTTTCAGCTTGTGAGCCTTTAAAAAGCTTTTGTCGTTTGCTTATCATTTGGATAAAGTTTTAAATAATAAAACATAATTTGGTGCAGCACAAATGTTTTCTTTTCTATCCCCTTATTCATCTCATGACCCCTCACATTTATCTTTTGCATTTCTTTCACTTATTTCTCTGTTTATATTTACAGTTAAGGGAAGAGATGATAGTGGACTTTACAAAAAGGTCTTTCTGTAAACTCTTTTACTGGAAAAAAAAAAGGACTGAATTGACTCAAAAACCAAACCAGCACACTCTGTGTGTACAAAATGCATTTCAATTTAATACCAAAGTGATACAAACAAACAAACAAAAACAATTTTAATTTATGGCATTAAGTGAAGCCATTCAATGCTGTGCAAAAATATTTTGGACCATATTTCAGTGAAGTCAGAATGCAAATATTTGGAGTCGTTTCCAAGCTACATAATAACAAGAAGACTAAGAGTCTACAGCCGAGGCGACTTAGTAGGCAAGGCAAGGCAAGGCAAATTTATTTGTATAGCACCATTCATACACAAGGCAATTCAAAGTGCTTTACAGAAC
>JAOVVB010200062.1:0-10897 GCA_028570985.1 Heterobranchus longifilis
ATCTATCTATCTATCTATCTATCTATCTATCTATCTATCTATCTATCTATCTATCTATCTATCTATCTATCTAAACTCTTAATCTCATTTTCTGTTATTTTTAGTTGAATTCCATCAGTATTTTTCAGTTATTAATCATTGTCATTTGACACTCTTTGTGTTATTTCATGTGTGGTGGGTAAGTGGTGGTGTGGCTCTGTGGTGCTGCTGTACCGTACAGTACTGTAGGTGTTAGACATGTGGCTACCGCATGCTGCATCAGTCATGCAGTTGTGTGATAATGTCACTATTGGATTTGATGTGTTTCAAACTGTTTAAGGTAAGATATCTGTATGTACAAAAATGGAACGTATTATTTGATTCTCAAGGTGTTGTTCTGCAATTTAATGTTAAATGATTGTCTTATATCTTTACTTTGAAGGTGCTTACAAACCTCTGAGTTAACACTGTTTTCAGTTTGTACGCTTTTCAGTTAAAGCAGCTTTGCTTCTGTTTCTTTTTTTTCTTTTACCTTTGACTTAACCTTGCCGAGCAAATGTGCAGACTTTTCAGTTTCACTTTAATGCCGAAGATAAGAGAAAATCACATCTGAAACCTTGAAGATTTCTAACAGTCTTGCCGAGCCTTATAAATGAGGAGCAGTGTGCGGATATTAAAACACGTTTTTATTGATGACACTGGTTCAGGAAAGTAACTAATAATATCTCAAACAACTGAAATGCCCTTTCACTCTTTTAGGCAATTAGAGAAGAACAAGAGCAAGGAGAACATTTCTCAATTTTGCACCCAATTAACTAGAGATGTTCCGATACCATTTTTTCCTTCCTGATACCGATTCCGATACCTGATACTGATCCGATACCAAAATAAATAAATAAATGCTACATTTTTTAACAGCTGTAGACTACTAAACATGTATGAATGTGCTATGATTGCATTGTTGTATGGCCTGGCTCAGGTCAAATGGTAAAACATGAACACATACATACAGAGAGTAAAGGCCATTGCACACTGAGTCCGTTTTTTAGTACGAAATTGCCGTACGTTTAAAAATACATACAACCTCACGTTGTGTCAGTCACGTTTACACACCGACTCCGAAACTTTCGTCCGTCATTAAAGTTTTCGGAACAGGGAGATAGCAGGGAGTTCTGTGTGAGTTTCTCTGAACACGGACGCGGTGGACACACAGGCTGGTCGGCACAACACCGGCTGAATAGCAGCACATCGTCTCCTCACTTTCAGAAACACTGTGGATCAAACTGAAAACAACGCAGCTCCTCCATCAGCAGCTCAAACTCTCCTTGCTCTTACCTCCTTTTATTATCTAGTTTGACAGACAGTCATAATTGAAAAATAACATAATCTACTTTTAAAGTAGATTTATTTTGGGGCTAAATTATGTAGGATCGGGTCGGTGCATAGACTCTCATACTTGCAGATACCTATACAATACCAATACCAGCATTTTAGGCAGTATCTGATTGGGAAAAACTCTACAAGTAACACTGTTTCTTGGACAGAAAGTCTCAAATTGTACATTACATTGTATAAAATGTCCTGCTCAGCCTCTGATCGCAACTGTTTGAAATTGTCTTACGTAGTGTATCTCTCTCCTGCAGTCTTTAACAGTATACAGCGCACACACATTGAGAGAATTAGGAGGAAGGACAAGAACAATAAAATGGGCGAGATAGAGGTTTTGAATGGTAGGAAAGAGGACAAAACAATAGATAAGGGAAAAGGAGAGGAGACAAAAACACAAAACGAGATCTACGAAATAGTAATAGTTGGCTTGATAAAGAAAAGGTAGGTGGACAAAAGCTCCTGGAAGACCCCCCCTCTTTTTCGATTTTCCCTTTGAGTGGATGGGAAATACTAAATTGTCTGTCAATTACAGATGGCAGCAGTAGGCCCAGCTATCAAAGCCTTGGGTTCAGACATACAGATCTGATTTCCTTCTCAACATTCTCCCACCGTCTGCCGACTCAGCCTAGATTAGTGTCAAACATGCCATGATGAGTTTGGCTTGGCCTCTTGTAGTTCGGCCTGCGCTGATATCCCTCGGTACCAATTACTGGCCATTACATGGTTACTGATCTCACTTCTCCCTCAACCCCCTGTAGGATTTCAGGAAAGCCTCGTCTGTCTTAGATTTCTTTCCCTTTTTAACTCTGACTTTGTCTGAACAAAGTGAGTTTAGTAAAGGAGTGCATTGGGCTTTGTCAGTCAGGGATTGTTGGATTTCCTCTCTCGGTTTCCCCTCTTTTTTTCCCACCAGACTGAGAGGATAAGACGTCTTTATCCGTGATGACTTCATGCCCTTGTATATCTGAACCAGATTTTTCTAGTCCAAGTACTTGGGATAATTGATTTCTTGGATAGCACACTTTCATTTAATGATGCAAATCACATTCGGACCACCACAGCGCGACAGACACCTCGTCAATGGTGACTTAAACCTCTGTGTCGCTTTATGGACTTTAATGATACAATATGTAATTAATAGACATCTTTAATATGCACTCATTCAAAGGGTGGACAAATGAGCTAATGAGTTAATGCAGTCTTACTGGAGATCATTCAAATACAAATTATGCAGTTTGGTCAGGCAATGGAATATTGGAGTGAAAATAAGGCCCTGTCTACATGTATCTGGATATTTTTATAAACAGATATTTTTCTGCTCTGTTTAAAAAACAATTCCATCCACACGACCTCCGCTTTGATAAATATCTCCGTCTTCATTAGAACACACAAACACTACAAATGCTCGCTGGGGCAGTACGGGGTGATAAATGCTGCGTCAGCGACGTCAAACACCACAGAAGAAGAATCTGAGCATACAGTGAGCTTTGACTTCGTCAGCAGTAACAGATCAAACAATAGTGAAACAATAGAAACAAATTCATTCTTTATGTTTCTGGCACACGGTCCGAGGTGCTGTGGAGAAACCGAAATGTGACTCATGTTGACGGACGAGGAGGAGAAGTTGCTGCTTAGCTTGCCGTTAGCCTTTAGCCTTTAGCCTTTAGCCTTTAGCCGTTAACCGTTAGCCTTTAGCCTTTAGCCTTTAGCCTTTAGCCGTTAGCCGTTAGCCTTCAGCCTTTAGCATGTAGCCGAGCCAGCCATGGAGCCGTGGCACATGCTCATTACACAAAGCAACAATGGGCATGCGCAAATTGAGGAGATGATGTCATTGTTTCATAACACGTCCACACGGACACACAGTAACCAGAGTTTTGAAAAATACTCACTTTAGAAGGTGTTTTAAAAAATATCCGTTTTAGTGACATAAAACTCCATTTAGGCTACATGTGGATGGTGGAGGCCAAAACGGACAGGAAAATATCAGTTTACAAAAATATCCAGGTAAAAGTGGACAGGGCCTAAGATGAGATGTGAGCTTGAGTTAGAGGTGAAAACTTGGAAGAGATGGAAAAGATGGAAAAATTGGACAGAAGAGGGCAAAGGCGAGCAGTGTTAAAAGAATCTAGTTGAAAGCACAAATTATATATGCAGGTAGAGCAGGGTACAAAATAGAGTTCCCTGTTGTGTGGTTGTGTATACTGATTCTTGTCTTCAACAATTTAAGTTTTAAAGGTCCCATATTGTAAAAAGTAAGGTCTTTTGATTATAAAGCAGGTGTGAAAGTATCACAGCGCTCAATCCACGGAGAAATGCACACAGCCCGTATTTAAAAACTGTGCCTTTAAACGACCCGTCAGGACTTCCGTAAAGTTGTGATGTCACAGCTATTCTATACATAGAAGGTAGAAGGTAGGAAGTGCCGCTACAGTGCCGTTACAGTCATTCCCCGGCTGCAGTGATGGTACTGAGATGATGAGAGTACAGATGTGGAAGACCCGGAAACACTGACCAATCAGAGCATGCTGGGCTTTTTCAGGAGGGGGGCTTAAAGAAACAGAGCGTTTCAGACAGAGGGTGAATACAGGTATATTCAGACAGACAGTATGAGAAAAAGAATTAAAACATGTTCTTGTAGAAACCCAAAATACAAGTATGAACCTGAAAATGAGCAGAATATGGGACCTTTAAAATCTTACCAGAAGTTATTTCATGTAGTTCAGCTGAATCAGGCGTTTATTTTTGGCCTGTATATTAGTCTTTCTTTGTGACTTGACATTCATCGCAGTCGGCCCGCGTCCGTCAGTGAGAAAAGCTCGAGATGTGACAGATTTTATATAATGGAGAGGCTGAAGCTTCTATAAAGCTGGGCTATACGGACAAGGGTTGGGGACCTGGGGCTCGGGAGATGCTATCGGCTATAGTCCACGGCCTTCTGGGCTGTGTGTGTGTGTGTGTGTGTGTGCGTGCATGTGCACATCCTGTGTGTGTGTGTGTGTGGGTGTGTGGGTGTGTGTGTGTGTGTGTGTGTGTGTGTGTGCGTACCAACATGCACTTCTATCTCTGTGTCTGTGCATGTGTGTGCATCTGCATCTCATTGCTGGGGACCTTATCTATCCTGACACGGAAATTATGTTTGCATTTTCATTTTCCCAGCCCTGCTGGTCCGTCACCAAACTTGCCCTGACAGCTCCTGTCCACCAGGCAGGCTTGGTCCCCCCCCCCACCTCCTCTCCCTCCCTACCCTCTGTCCTATGCCGCCTCGCTACGCCCCAGATGCTAGCCAGTTAGTCTGCCGCCTCTGCGGTGCGGGCAGATTGCTAGAGACAGATGCCAGGGCCACTGTGGGTCCCTGTTTGAGGATCTGTGTCATAGGCCAGCCTTGGGCCCTCACGGTGACCTTTACTGCTGGAAGAGACTCTGGGAAAGAGTGCGGAGTGTCAGCGGCTCAGAGCTCAGTTCAAGTGCACGCTGTACCAGTACTTGTATCGGTACCAGTCTTCAGTGCCTCCTCAGTCAAGGTCATAAACTGTGATTCCTCGATAATTAATAGTCCTGGCATAAGTAGAGACCTGAGGTCACCCCTTTTTAAAGAACAAACCAAGAGATTTAAAAGCTTAACATTGAGCCCATGTTTATAAAATTCCCTTATTTTTTCCATTTGTGCAAGAGATGTGGACTGCATGTAAAGGTCAAGTGTCTTTGCAATTGTGCTCCGTCAGCGCAGCTGTTTTGAGTAGCGAGTGTCTGTGTTTTTTTTGGACGTCTACATGCGCTCAAGTATGTAGTTGTTGTCTTTGTTCCCCCACGGTGGCTTTATTTGTTCTATCTACAGACCTCACAATGTTCATCACATTTAAATTTAAAAAAAAATGTAAAAGCATTACGTTGTTGAACCTACCACTGAAAACTGTGTAACCTCCAATTTAGCGTCTTTGAAATTTGATATAAAATCAGCCATTAGTGTGTCATTACATCTCATTACAGTACACTTTCCTATAAAGCATGGCTCACTCTGAGAATGGACAGTTCATTTCATTCTCCTGTCTGCCTATTTTGTGCCATCACCATGCCGTACTTTAATCATCACTGCTTTTAATTATTTGTGCCTTTTTTTAAAAGTTTTGGTTTATGCCCTCATGCCTGTCACTGATAGTAGTAGTAGTTCATCATAGTTGCATTTAATTTCCATCCACCGCTCTTATGTTGATGTCTCTATTTCCTAATGTGCCTGTTTCATTACATCCTTTCTCCCCCTGTGTGACCTGCCACTTGTCTTTGCATTCTCCTCAGCCAAATATAAGTATAATGGATATGTCAGATCACGTAAGTGTGTTTCTCTGTCCTTCTCCATTCTGCTCCAGCTCTGTGTTTAGACTGTAGACCCCTCACTATGTCATGTAACATAAGTAGTACTGATGCTTTGCTTTAGTATTTGCTTTGTTGTCCCTTATCCCTTTTTCGAATATACTGATGTTGTCTTGTGTCTTATACAGAGACAAATTAATCTCACAGTTTAACCCGTGCTAAGTTCAATGTTTAACTAAGACAAGACTGTTTTATTCTAACTTAAATTATTTCAGGAAATTTAAAGTAATGACTTCCTGGTATTGATAGCAACTGAAAAGACATTATTTTGTGTTTGATTTATACCATGTAGTTCCATAAAATATTCTTTTTGTATTGTGCTGCATGTAGCAGCAGATGGCGCTACAACACCAGGGAACAGTGGGAGTCAGAAAGAGGCTGGCGTTCGATTCAAAGCTGATTGCAATTTAGGTAAATCTTTGGTAAATAATTGTTAAATGCATTGCTTTTCTTACTCTACTGGTTAAGAATAAATTATAGGTTTGAAATGCTATATGTCACCTCTAACGTTTTATATGTATATTTCTATTCAATGCATTTGTTCTTATTAAGCATATTGATATTGAAGACGTTTTTTTGTTTCCTCTTTGAAATAGGGGCTGCCTCTTAGCACAACCAAAAGGAATCGCAGCTGACATAATATCAGCTTTATATTTTAAAACAACAATGCATGGCATAAAAAAAAGCTTTTTCATGCAGTTGCAATGCAGATGAAGAACAAAGCTTGCTCATGCAGCAAACACTGTAAAAGGCAAAGCCAGCTAAGCTCACGTACAAAAGTAAACATTTGTCGTTGTTACTCCTCTGCCTCATCATCCAGTTTACATCGGGTCACGGCGATCTGATAAGGCTTGCATGCGGGACAGTACCGTCATGTGATTAGCATTTCAGGAAGGGACAGTTGCCGTCTGGGTTGTTCAGGATGCACAGTGGACCTGCCAGGGCGGGTGAGCGCTCTCTAACGCTGCACGTGTTTGACAAGGGCCAGATGAATCCAGGAGCTATCGGTGGCGCCCCGTAAATCAAGGAGGCAGCTGACGGCTGGGATAAACGTCTGTTTATCGCCCGGGGGCCACCCAAGCATGCTCTCTCCTCCAAACAACCAACCGACCACCCTTCTACCAAAGGGAGGGACAGGGCTCCTCCTCTCCCCATTCAACTTTACAAGCACTTCCATACATGCAAACATACGGGTCGACTCCGCCGCAGCCTCAGTCAGTTTGTGTGTGTTGTGTGTGTCTGGTGGGACGGCTGGGTGAACATCAGTTGTACACGAGTTTCTACATTCACAGTATTTATTCTGGACATACTGTGATTACTGCCAACGCTACAGTAAAAATCAGCATGCTGGAAAATAGTCTGGAATACACAATCCAAAATGAATCCTTTTAAATGTTTAATGATACAAAAGGTTTTGAATTAGTAATATTATAAATTATTAGTTTTATATTTGTTGAAGTGAAAGTACCGTGCGACACGTTATGCTTGAAATAACACTAATATTTGAGTGGATTTGACTGGCTTTAGCCAAGCCGTGTCTCTGCTTTGTTCTACCAGAAAGTGTAGCGCAAGTGAGAAATAAAACGGAGAGACTTCTTATTAATTCATGTTTGTCACAAATGCAAAGTAAATGTCACTGTGAACATTTCAGTCGGAGCGTGCGCCAAGCAGATAAGAGATGTTGGAGTTTCAACACCAGTTTTAGAAAAATGAAATGATAAATGATTCCTGCTTTTATGGCATGGTTTTTATTTTTTGGCTTTCAGAAATTACTTGATTAAAACTGAAATGACAGATATATAGAGTGTTTGATCCTTATACAGGTTTTTAATTAATTACCACTCTTTTATTTCTCACATTTATGTCAAGTTTCTTATTTACCTATTGGCTTGTTAACACCCTAAAATGATGGATTTTGTTTGAGGAGATTTCTCCTGAAATCTCTGATAAAACAATAAAACAAATATAGCAAAACAAATAACAGTTTTCTACAGTTTAACACTATAGTTTAATTACTAACTAATTCATGAGGATTAATCCAGACTTTCTTACACTTTTTATTCTCCATTGTTTGACAGTAATGGATGAAGTTAGACCGTCTTTTCAAAACCGATCAGTTAAAACCACCGGCTGCAACTCCACCTCCATCACTTCAAATGCATTCCTTCCCAACAACTTGCACCCCAACCAGGAGCCCCTGTTCAACCCGGGCAAACTCAACATCCCCCTTGTTAATAACCGTAAAGGAAGTCTGCTCCCCCTGGGGCCGGGGCCTGGGGCCGACCCCTCGAAACTGCGCCTCAGTATCTCAGGTCCAGGAGACGTGGCGGCCAGATCCCTGGCTGAGAGTCGGCTGAACCGGGCCCGCAGTCTGCCGGTGAAATACCGCTACCACCCCAGTAATGCCATGCTGCTCAGTCACAGTAGGCACTGTAGGTTGCCCCCTTAGCGGGATGCATCAGTCAGTAACCCCGCCTGTCCCGTCCCTTCATTTTGTCTTGTTTGCTGCATGACGGTTCACTCTGCTGGAGATGCTGCTGTTGTTGCTCCCGCTGCTTTTTGCACGGATTTGCCTGCTAGTGCAGTGGCTGCTATACTCGCTACATTGGGTGACTTTAAAACTGAGGATGTGAATTTCGAATTGGGACAAAAGAGTTGCCTATCAGTATTTATTTTCAGAAATGTTGCAGGAGATGTGAGGATGCTGCGTTGAAAAAAAAAAAAAAATTTACTGTAAAAGCTCTTATTACCCAGCAGGGGCTGGAAAGCATTTAATTGTATTGTTGTGGGTGTAAATGAGACTTTTACTGTCAACAAATCAAGTTTAAACCAGGAGGAGTCTGCCTAACAATATGGCGAGGAATGCATTTTCTGATGTGGTATTTTAAGTACATTAGAGAGAGAATTATTTGTAAAGTGGAAAGTGCTTGTGATATTAGCTATTCCGAACGCCCAATTGCATAAAGGAAATGTCAGAGAATGACATTTTATTAGAAGGCAAAGTCATATTTCTTATCTTTTATTAGCAGAATTAGGTGACAGCTGAGGACGGGCGCTCAGACAATAATGAATTTCCACATGCTTGGAATAGTCACGGCTTGCAGCGTGCGCATTGATTTGCACTAATATCATGCTGTGTTATTGATTCCTAACCAAAGGACTAACACGGGTTTGAAGTGACGGTGCACTTGGCATTTGCGCTGGGAGAGTGCAGAGTGGATAAGAGTATCTGGGTGCCTGTCTGAAAGCTCTTGAAACTCACAGACAGTAGTGAAGATCAGACTACTGTTAGCTTGCCTGAAATCTTCAGACGACCGGGCCTGGCCTCAATCTGGCTGCTCTTTCTCGTCCTCTCTGTCTGACTGGGACTCAAGCAAAGTTTGAAAAATAGTGTTTTTTTTTTTGTCCCCCCCATTTCTCAACACAGCAAAGCAAAGTTGACAGGAAGCTGAACTTGAATATGATGAAAATAATCTTTAAAAAAAAACATTGTGGCTGTGGCTCAGCGTCCTGCAAACGCTTAACACCAAAAAATCTTACATCAGTTTTTCATTTAAACTTTCAAGCCTATAGTCTCGACCTTCTTCTACTGCAGGATGGTGTGTTTTCATCAGCTGCTTTCGATATTCCTAGTCCACTAATTCGTGCCCTTTCCTCAGTGATGTGTGCTCTCTTGGCATGGAGGTAGACCTGTAGAAGAGCCGCTGTGCGCTTTACATAGAACTGGAATGATGGGGTGGGGTTCAGATAGTTTTGTTAAAAAAACAAACAAAAATTACCCACTCAAGATCCATCTCCATAACCTTTATCTCATTGTCATTGCTTTTGCCCGTGCCCCACTGACAATGACGGTCCGTACCATCACATGGCAATTAATGGCGTAGGTAAGCATGGTCACTCTGATGCAGACTGCTAGCGGTCCAACCATCTGCACATTTTAGCGGGTGTACTGAACAGATGCAGTAGTGTATTACTGAAGGCCCTGTAACAGTGCACCATAGAAGAGCCAAAATATGGGGGTTTTGGGATGTGAGCCTTCCGTAACATTTCCAGGTCGCAAATTGGGTTTTTCTCCGTGGTTTCTCCTGCCTTTCTCAGATTTACCATTGTCCGTTTACTAATGCTTCCTCTATATTTTCCTCAATTTGACACTGAATTATTAATTTTCCTTTTTCTTCTGTTCAGTTTTCTGTTTGCAATGATTGACTGATTGTTGGCTATTCTTTTTTTTTTTTTTTTTCATGTCAGGTCCAGCACACTTTTTCCCCCCAACCATCTGTCTCTATTCTGACATTCTGTGCATGTGTTTGCAGTCGAAGACGAGCATCCGTCAACTCTCTCGCCCAAAAAAAAGCAGCGCAACGGAGGGATGCGAAACTCACCCAACTGCTCGCCCAAAATGATGAGGTAAGAGACGCTGATTTTTATTCTCCTTCCAGCACTTCAAATGGGGAGTGAGAGGAAGTCAGATACCGGGAAAGAAGGGGAGGGGATGGGAGGAAGGGATGGAGGGATGCTTGCGTGCGTGCGAGAGATACTTCAGAGGCGGATGCTGCTGATGGTGAGATGGTGGGAGTTTGGATGGATGGGAGGGGGCAAATTAAGGGTGGCAGAAGAAGGAGGTAAGAAACTCTGTGAGAGAAAGAGAGAGGAGTGCCCTGTTAGGCAGTGGCTGTTTAGGATGGCATGCTGTCAGCTGTTAATGACAGAGCTGAAATAATATTTCTGTCATGAAAAAGCGGCTGCGAGGAGCCGTTTGAAAACTCCTCTGGCTTTAAAGTCCCAGCTGTCACCTCCTCCGGTCTGGTCCACATGTGCTCCTTAAACAATGCTGGCACTAATGACACCAGCAACCAATCAGAGGGACCTGCATGGTTACTTTGCCCTCAGGCTACTCCTCTATTGTGGGAACCCCTGTGAGTACTGTTTCTGGTACTTAAGGCCATATGTGAGATGTATCATCACAATCAAATATGAATTCAAATATTACCTTCCTTTTATCCTGTCCCGTGGAATTAAATTGTTGTTAATTGATTTTGAAAGATAAAAGGGGGTAGGTTTTTGTGCTCCTCTGGCTGCGAGGCGGGGGTTAGAAACACGACAGCGCGGAAAATACAGGGAGGCCGAGCGGTGCGGATTGGGACGGCAGGATAAAGGCATG
>JAOVVB010200073.1:0-10896 GCA_028570985.1 Heterobranchus longifilis
GCTCTGGTCTCTGAACATTAGTGAGCATGTCATGTAAGGTGTCCAGGAATGTAATAATGTGTGCAGTGTTATATGGGCCCAGGGTTGCATGATGGTGAACAACACCATTTTGACTTATAGCTGCACACATAGTTATGTTACCACCACGTTGTCCTGGGACATTGATTATGGCACGGTGTCCAATAATGTTCCTGCCACGTCTCCTTGTCTTAGTGAGGTTAAAACCAGCCTCATCCACCAAAATCTGCTCATGACCCATGACATCTGCCTCTAGCTCCATCACTCTCTAGACAAGACAAAACAAATTCAGCACAGCAGGCCCATGCACAGCACTACAGTATGCACTTCCAGATTCAGTACCAATGATACTATAGCTTACCTGCACATAGTCATATCGCAGCTGTTTTACACGTTCACTGTTTCTTTCAAAAGGTACTCTGTAGATTTGTTTCATTCGGATTCTGTTGCGGGCAAGTACACGACCTAATACAGAAATGCTCACATTGTGTATGTTTTGGAAGGTGGTGTCATCCTCAATTATGCGCTGCTGAATTTCGCGTAGCCTTATGGAATTATTTGCAATCACCATATTGACTATATGGGTTTCTTGTTCTGCAGTGAACATTCTTCCTCTGCCCCCAGCATCTGGTCGTCTAGCAATTCTGTAAAGTAACAATTTCAGTATTTTTACATCTATGATATTGTTGTGTTTCTCATTAGAATATGGCAGTGCTACAAATCTTAGTGCAAAGTGACTGTACTAACCGATTCTCATTTCGAAATGTCCTTATGATGCTTGCTACAGTGTAGCGGCTCAAGTTAGGCTGAACCCGTTGGCCAGCTTCCCTCAGGGTCATTCCATGGTTGATTACATGGTCCACTAATGTAGCTCTGATGTCATCAGTAATTCTATTTCTTACTCTTCTTACCCTTCCTCTTCCCCCTCCTCGTCCTCCTGTTGCTCCTCCTTGTCCTCTTCCTCTAACTTCACCTCCTTGTCCTTGTCGTCCTCTTCCTCCTACTTCTTCACCTCCACGTCCTCTTCCTCGGCCTCCTCTAATTCTCACTCTTCTCACTCTTCCTGCTCCCTCCATTGTACTCCACATGGACAGCTTACCTGTAGCTTATTTATAGTGCTTAGGCTGATTGCAAAGTGAACTAATTATCTAAAACAGTTTTCACATGTGACAGTGTGCCAGACAGTTGGCAAAATAGTGTAAATAATAGCCATATATGTGTATAGTTTTGCTAGGAGTGTGTTGATCATTTGGAAATTGAGAGTAAAGCAGTGAGTTGTGTTTACAGTTCCGCAAAAAGAGTGCTGTGCAGTGGATTGTACCTACAGTTTTGCAAAGTGTGTGTTGCAAAATTGCAAACTGAGTGCAAAGCAGTGAGTGGTTTTGCTATAGGTATTAATAGTTTTAGAAATTGTGCTATAAGAATCACAGTTAGGGTTTAAGCATTCAGAAAAAACTGTAATAACTGCCCAATTTGTATTTTTCATAGTTAAAGTCAAATCACAATGTGTAGTTCCAGTGTAACATTATATTCCCACTACTCCAGTAGCTAGACATTTTGTGTTTACTGGCATTCTTATTATCTGATGATCCAATACAAACAAATCCAAACATCATTTCCAATTTGCAGAAAATAATGATAGGTATGAGTACATTTTAAATTAGAATTGTATTTGTTACATACACAGTCATACACAGTATGATATGCAGTAAAATGCTTTTATAACCACCCATGACATAAAAATGATAAAAGAAATTAGAGTATTCAAATAAAGAATATGAAAAAAAGAATCTAATAATAAAAAAGAAAAATAGAGTATTCAAATATAACATTCAAATGAAGAATATAAAAATATGAAATAAGAATGTAATAATAAAAATTATACAAATATACAGTAGAAAACTTTTAGCTGTAACATTTATACTATGGATTACATTATAATATAAACATAAAGAAAATAAATAAATACAAAAATACATGAATGATATTATTTATATAAATATTAATAATAAATAAATGTCTGGGGGACTTAAGTTTTTATGTTTGGTCAAGAATAATGATTGACTATTGTAGCAGCATGTCTAATGGTGATGTACCCATTATTATTACTGCTATTTTTCAAGTCCCGCTTTGACTTGAACACCCCTTGTACTTGACTCTTCACCAGTTTACACACGCATTTATAATTACTTGTGACTGTGTATGTTGTTTTTTACGTTTTAATTCTGGTAGTAAAAATATGACCCCATTTTTTGGTTCACACTTCTTTTATCCTAAGTAGGCAGATTAGGCTCCCAAAAATCAGTGTGCAGGCATGAGTGTATGCTGCTAATTAGAGTTCACTGGCCTGAATTGTCCGCTTGAGTTGCAATTTTACTGTAGCTGTCAAGGTCCTTCCATCTCCACTGACAGCCTATGACAGGACGTTTGTGGACCAAGAGAGAGCCAAATGTCCAATAGTATTTAATTGCTTGGTTTTATGGCGGCCACAGAAAAGTAATAGCTACTCAGCAATTCTGTCCACATGATTGATTCTGCTGATGGCTGTAGGCTCAGTAGAAGAATAGGTGCATGTGTGTTGGGGACTTACAGTATGGGTGAGACACTGGGTTAAGGAAGAGTATGACATTTGCAGACAACAAAGATGGTAAAAAAGCCTTTTTATCTGGGGAGAACCCATTGTGCAAATATATCACTTTTAGACTTTTGGTTATAGCATAAAACAGCATATTCAATCCACAATATGTCACCATGCACACAATGCCACAGATAGCTAAATATAGACATCCCAAACTCTTGATGGAAAAACATACCTTGTCTGTGAATCTAGAGCAACATGATTTCACCTTGAAAATTAAAACAACAATGCAAAGAACGTACCGCAATTGAAAAAAAAAAATGCAATAAACTAATTGCAAAGGGGGCTAAACAAAACAGTGCTGAGATAGGCCATTTTTTAAAACTACAGTACATAATAAATCTCACAATAATTATATACCACC
The DNA here is from genome assembly GCA_028570985.1 of Heterobranchus longifilis. NCBI lineage: Eukaryota > Metazoa > Chordata > Actinopteri > Siluriformes > Clariidae > Heterobranchus > Heterobranchus longifilis. The sequence goes on from JAOVVB010200073.1 coordinate 3,021, forward strand.
TCTGTCCATTTTATTAGGAACAACTCCACCCCTGAAATCTTCCAGTCATGATGCACTCAAGATAATAATATTGGGGGTGTGTTGGGGTGGCGATTGGTGTAAAAAAAATAGCAGCTGTTTGGTGGTTTGAGTATTTTTATAAACTGATGATCTCCTGATGTGTATTTTCATGTGCAATAGTTTCTCCAAAAGCATGTGAAAAGGAAACTGATCATGAGTTAAAGAAATTCACTGAAAATATTTTTTAGGGAAGATGTGCAAAAAAAATGCAAACATCTCTAATAAGTGGATGCAACCCTAAAGTCTAAATAATGTCTCCTTGATTTAAGCTATGACCTGGAAGACACTTGAATATTTAAAGAAATAAATCTTAAATGTTGCCAGAGCAATCAGGGACAACTGAAATAAAAAGCTTCCTACACTGAACTTTTTTTAAATCAGTCTAATGAGAACAGATTTAAATGCTCCATCTCGTCAATGAGCAAAACATTTATCCCAACCCCCTCCTGTCCTTGTTTCCTTTCATTGTATACAGTACTTCTCTTGTAAGTGGCAGCAAGGGTATGAGAGGCCTTCAACTGATAATCAGTAACACTTACCTAAAATGTTAAAAGTGCCCTAAAAGAGAGATAAAGTGTGCATCATATTATAGATTTGTTTACAAACTCCTCTACAATGAGACCCACAACCTGAATACAGTAGATCAGTCTCATAGGTTCACTGACAAGCATCATGAAATATTGAAATTGTCATTTATATCTATTTATTTAGCTCAATATGTACAGAGCTGGTGCTTATACAGAGCAACTTACATTTTTATTTACAGTAATAACACATCTGAGCAATTGAGGGTTAAAGGCCTTGCTCAAGGGCCTTCCAAGCAGTAGTCCGACGACCATGAGCTACCCCTTCCCCAGCGGTGGAGTGTTTGTTCTTGCCAAAGTTCCTATCAAGCTTTGGCATAGGTGATGATCAGTGAAATCAAAAATGATCTGACTCATGTGGGCTATACACTACAGTCAAACCCAGTCTACTTGTCAATTGTAATGTCAGGTCAGCATGGCTATGAATAAAGATTTTGTGCTTGAGGTTCTTTTAAGCATGCAGCAGAGCAATAAATAGTAGCAGGCAAGGTAGTTGGCAGTAATATGGCGAGGCCCTGGTGAACAGCAGTAACATATAGTTACAGTGACATACAGTACACTACCAGCACAAGACAGGGTCCTTGAGTATCCAAGCCTAGCAAGTTCTCTTTGAAAAATGCTTAACATTTCTCATGGGACTTTATTCTGAAGCTTGTTCTGTGCTTGATGGAAAAGGGCTTGTTATGAATGTCGCAATGTCTTTCAATGTCTGTCCTTCGCTGACAGCATCTGTAATGAGTCACGTGATGGCTAGAATACAGTTTTGTGTTTTAAGCTTTAAGTTGGTCCTCTGATTTAGATACATCATAAAGTAACATGAAATGATTATGAGGGCTAGCTACTATGGGTGTCATTTATTTTTTAACACGATTGTTAAAACATTTGATCTGAGATTAGATTGCACGTGAGAAGTTTAACAGCAAAATGTGATAAAAATGCATTTTTTGGCTTTTCTGACTTGTTCTGTCAAATTATTTTTAACATGTTGCCTATAACAAGCCTTTATTTTGTAAACAACTACAAAAACAACTACTTCAAGCTTCCACTTGTAGGGCAAACCACGACATGGAATGGATACATTACACAGCAAAACATAATGCCTGTTGAAAAGCCAACCGTATTGTTTCTCTCTGTCATGTGATCAGTGAACCAAAACTATTGGCTGGGCAAAAAAGTGGCTCCCATGAGAGAAATGTGTTCAGTTCATTCTTATATAATGTTTAAGCCAAGAAAAAGGACATTTACAGTTTGTTCTTGCCATTGCAGTTGCACCAAATACTGGTACAGTATGTGACACTTCATCATCCCCAAACACCAGATTATGCTGACCTCTGAAACCCTGAAACTGATAGAGGATAGTGATGCACTGTAAACTGTTTTTGCTTTGCATAAAACAGTTTTTAATGATGTTCATGATCTTCAACAATTTATACTGATGTGACCAAAATAAATTTGACATAATATTTCGACATTTGTGCTTCTTATCACCTGATTCAAAGATACTATTAACAAAGTATTCAAACTGCAGTTATAAGTTACTGTATATCTTGCTGTTAAACTTTTCACATTTATATATGCATACACATATTCATATTATTATTTTTTTATTTCTTTTTAAATCCCTGAATGAAAGTTTAAACTAATACAACAGAAAAAACACAGCCCACATAAACTGATAAATGCCACCTACACCTTGCACTACACCTTCCTTCTGCTGGAAAATGCGGGTTTCATTTAGAGCCACATGTCCACATGAACACATTCGCACATGCGGCACTGTTATCTTTCCTGAGCTGCTGTTTATAAAAATTGTTGCCCATGTGCAGTTATAAAACATAATAAATAGTTGTATCTCACTACTTTTGTCAGGTACAAAGTCACAGAATACAGGCCTGGTAAGACACAAGCAAGCAAGACAGAGATCAAGTTCATATGCATGAGGGCAGGCGAGCAAATACTTTTGGCAAGATAATGTAGATGCACTGAAGCTAATACATCTCTTAACATTACTGCAATTTGCTTATATCCAAACTGAAGAGGAAAGAACACAAGTTGAAATGATTGCCGATCCTTCACTTCACACTTGTTGTGTCATTCATTCATTCATCCACGATTACACATGAAAGTATGTGATTGAAATATAAGGACGTTATCAATAGAGTAGCAGACTACGGCTCTGGGACTACATGAACATATTATCCATGAATTAATGTGAGGCTGAGCCTAAACATATATGTCTTTATAATTGGATGCCTTCTTCCAAAATATTTCCAAATACATTGTGTATTATTTGCGTTCAGTGTTAATGAATGGTGATAGACCTATTTCTCAAGTGGCAAAGTGATTAAAACTCTCCACAACACAAAAACAATGCTAATTTCCTCTTATCATTGTGCTTCCTGGGTAATTTATGGGAGTCAGCCTTCATTAATAATGAATTCATTATGAGGTATATAAAAGTGCTGGGAGATAATTGCAGAGGCTTTAGTTTTTGTTGTTGCAAAACAGTTCATATTTCATAATTTAGCTCATCATCTTTACTAGCAGACTTTGTTTGATAACATGCTGGGTTAATGAGAAGTGCCGAATAGTGGTTTCAACAATATTGGCAATCCAGTTCATTTCAAAGTTGTCATGGCCCTGTGCAGGTTATTTGAGTTCCTCCAATCCGATCTTGCCAAACCAGGTCTATATGGTCCACGCATAGGGGCATTGTCAACCTGGAAAAGGTTTAGATCCTTTTTGCTAAAGGCACATTGTAATACTATAGTATGCAATCTAAATTTCCAATTTTTGGGGCAAACAATTTTGGAAAGGCCCACATATCTGAGTAATAGTCAGGTTTCTAATGCACCTTTGGCCATATAATGCATTTAATATGCCAAATTGACTTTAAAATGCGAACGACATAAATAAACGCCTTCGTTGTTGTTATTGTTTTTTAGACTTTAAGCATAGATACAAAAGATTAAAATAGCCACCTAAACAGATATTTACTTGGATTTGCACACTGGTATTATAATTTCACAGTTATGTTCTGAAATCTAATCAGCTTAATTACCTTAAAATTAGCTAGTTTAAAATTACATGGGCAAAATAAAGTTTTCAGTGCGTTGGGTAAGAGAGAATTAAACCTGGAAGAAAGCAAGGTATTCCATAACCTGCTTTCATCATTTTAATCGGCTTGCTGCCTTTCCATCACGTGGGCGCACAGTGCTGCAGCAGATCAGTCTTATAAATGGCTCTCTAATCTCTAAATGTAATAGACCATTAAAAAGAAGTGATCTTACATATTTCTCTTTGCTCTGCCAAGGAGCCTTATGATAACAGATTGTAACAGTTGACACATTTATCAGTGCATGCTCAAATGCATGCACTGTGACTAAATCCACCAGCCTACTGTATGTCTTCAATAGGCTTAGTGTATGTGAACTTAAAGTTGTAAGTGCTGCTTAACTGAAAAGGCTGCTGAGAATTTAATCTGGTTTAGCACAATCAAAAAGAAATAAATAAAAATGCCCCCACACAGGGTGTGGTTGTGCTTAATTTGCCATTGCCTTTTGTCTCATCATCTCCAAATGCTCTGTCAACTTAATGGACATTAACCTTTCATAGCCCTTTTCAAGTGTGATCCATAGATAGACATGGGTAATGGAGGGTAATATAATGTTGTAATATTCTGGTGTAATATGGCTAATCAATCCATTTAAATAAAAAAGATTTTGAAATGATCTACTTCCATATCTATCCCTACAGTAGTCTCTCATCTCATCTTGTTCTGTAAAATCATATTTTAAATTAATGCTTAGGAAAGAAAGACTGAAAAAAAAGAATCAAAGCTTAGTTCCTTATTACAAATAAAGAACCTCAAAAGGATGTAAGTAGATTTGGCCAGGACGAACCAGGAAGACAGGACAGTCTAGATAGGAGAGCGTTAGTAGCTCATTTGACAGATTTTTACTTCCAAAAAGGCTTAGTTATAGACAAAACATTTGCTTTGAATAAATTACAATACTGGGTGGAATTAAAAGGCAAAATTGTTATTTTATTTTCTTCTCATAAATTCTACTTTCATGACATCTGTGCTCTGCTATAAAAGGTGGGTAATTCAGGTGTAATTATCAGTTATTGGCTCAAGGAACTTCCCATATTTTCTGAAGGTATTAGCATAACACACGCAGCAATGTGAAGTTGCTGTAGGATGTAATTAGTAAAAGAAGAAAAAATGAAAAGAAACATAGAAAAATCATGTAAAAAAATGTCAAAACACTGGAAAATGAGCAAAAGATCTACAAAAAAAAAGAATGGTAGATACACCCAAGCAATGCAGGTTTTTATTATATAAGACCAGATTTATTATTGTATCACTGCATTTAAATAATTTACATTGTGTTGAGACACATATATTTAAATATTTATTTACTGCAAACTTTTCAACATATCTACAGTACTATAGCTCAAAATGTACTTGAAGCAAAGCTCACTGCCATACAAAGCTGCACAGTATCAGGTTTTTGTGGACACCAGGCACTGGTTCCATAAAGCTCAAAGTCATATGGTCATATTCTCTGTCAGTGTGCCCTGGAGTGGCAAAATCTGTACCCTTAAGAGATAGCTCTATGACATTTAAATAATTCTTTGATTTACTATTCTTTATAACCCCAGATCACTGTAATAAGTGTTACAGTATTTGCACACTTCTCTGATGCTCTTGATTGCTGCTGATTTTTTCATTGGTAGAACAATGTAGTCAATTTAAAATGTTCCACAGTAATGAGAGCAGAATCTGATTAAAGTTTTGATTTGGGCAGTTCTGGCCAGTCCTTGCTCTAATTACATATGTGACATTTTGTAGATAGAACCAGCCATTGCTGTATGGTTTTCAGTTATTTTTGACCTTATTTAGTTGTGACTTAGATAATTCCATAATAGTATTTTATAATAAACATACTTACTGCACTTAACTGTATGGATCTACGTGAGAATAGCAAAGCATGTTCAGCAACAACATTTCGGAGCACACTTATACATTACTTATATTTTTTATTGCATCATCGACATGATGGATGATCTTCACCCTTTCTGATCTGCTTTTATTCATGACTCTGTTGAGTAGTGAGTGGGCAATAGATAATAACTTACATTAGCAGCTGGACATTATCATGTCCTTAAATAAAAATGAGCAGAGATGTGACCTTGTCTGTAGAAGAAAATATTAGTTTTAAATAAAATATCTGTTTTCTATTATTTCTCACCAGCAAATCTGCCAATAGTTATTAAAACATCCAATATAGTTGTGCGTGAGTTTTCTGTAGTCTCATTGTAAATGCAGAACTCTAGATGAACACTATACTGGTGGCAGTAACCTCTAGTTTCAAGAGGCAATAGAGACACTTTTATTGCAGGTGCCATAATGATGCTAGCTTTCCAGGGAAATACCCCAGAACAAATCAGAAAGGCACTCCTGAGCAGAGTCACTGTGTACTAGCAATTAATTCTGCGTGTATTTGGCCCTTGAAAAAAAAAGTGAACACTCACTGAACACCCCATGATTATTGGTGACAAAGATGAGTAAGAACTATGCTATTAGTGGAACATAAATTTGTCGGAAAAGCATGGAGTCCCACTAGCACTTAGTGTGGAGCAGTTGGTGTGCTTTGTTCATTTCTGGTATCAGACTCAAAAGAGAATTGATCCTAATTTGGGTAAAACCAGATTGTGTGACTGTGTGAGTCATTGCTCATCTACAACTGCATTACCATGAATTCAAAACATACTGTGTGTGTTGTGTATCTGCAGTAGGAAGATCATTTTAATTCATTTCTGTTCTTGTTTCAGGATTGTAAATAAAAATTCAAAAAGAAACAGGCCATTTTGGATTGTTGAGGATTCAGTCATTATCTTGTTTCAGTGGTCAGTTTCAAAATTGTGCTCAGCCAGGGAGAACATTTCTTCTGATAGGATGGCTCTAACTCCAATTTCTGATGCATTCACCACCATGGTGAATGTCAAGGTTGGGTCAAGTTCCTTTAATGGGGGCTGTAAAGAAAACATAAAAATCTAATACATAATATAGAGCGGAAACATCTAATAAATCATCTATAGTTAACAAAGCTCACGCATTTATGCATCTTTTGACATTGCTTGACATGACAGTCTCAGTTATGGGCCTTTCACTGAACATACAAATCTTTGATTTATCCATATACTGTATAAAAGCACCCTCTGTTCTGACTCATGTAGCCAGGGTGTCACACATTAAGTGTAAGTGGAATGGCACTTGGATCTACATTTAAGGCATACACGTTATACTCTGCAAATCTTTGCAAGAATCATTGATGTGTATTTTCTTCTAAGCAATAGGAATATACTGGAATGTAGTGTACTATAAGCGATTCAAAATGTAGGTCCGTGAATAGATTTTATGATTTTTGCTTGACCAAGACAGAAACAGACTGAAAGAATGTCAAGTTTATTTAGGTTTGGACATTAAACAAAAGGGTGGTTGGTTTGACTGGCTCAGTTTCTTCTGAGCTACATTTGTGTGAAGAACTCAGAGATGATAGGTGCCAATTTCTCAAAGCAGACAGCAAAAAGAGAAACTGAGTGCATCATTAATCAGAGTGGCTCATGTCCAGGATTGAGCATGATTGAAGAGCTTGTGCATTCGATTGCTCCTGTTCAAAGAAAGAAAATAGTAAGATTGCAAGATGTGCTCTCAAAGTCTAGAGCCCATTATCATATATTAATCCTTTAAAAATATGAGGAAAATAAGTGAGGTATGACTGTTTCTCTTAGTTCTACCTTTAAAAGAAGCTGCCTTATGCAAAGTTGAGGTTGATGATTGAGACAGACTTTGCATATAAATATGAAAGTATGAAATGATTGCTGTCACTTGGTAGAACTCAAATCAAGTCACATTGTACCTTTAGCCTGATAATTAGAGATCAGAAAATCTGTTCATATTATACAATTATTATACTCACAGATTTACTTTGGACATAAACATAAATGTGTGTGTATTCTTGAAGAACAATCCAACAAATTGTTCTACTGAGTATTCTGATTTAAAGTGAGTTAATACAATCACTGAGCAATATATATTTTTTAAATGAAAAATCTTTAACTCACACCTAAATCTTTTTATCTACACTGAAAAAAATAAATTGTACATTTTACGGTAAAAAAAACGGCAGCTGTGGTTGTCAGAATTCTACTGTAAAAAATACGGT
>JAOVVB010200094.1:0-10896 GCA_028570985.1 Heterobranchus longifilis
CTTATCTTCATGTTAGGATCTATATTATCTAAGAAGTATTATCTAAAGACCAGTACCTGAGATTGCCTGGAAACCAGTTAAACTCCATCAAAATGTAGGATATTTGATGTTTTGACTTGCTATAAATTAACAAAAAAGAGGATATACACACTCAATTGCCAATTTATTAAGTTCACTTTAAACTGAATGCAGTCTAATAATACATTTGGTTCTACCTCCATGAAGGTTGTACTGTTCTGTTTTTGTTGAAAGGTGTTGACCTTTGTGGTCTTTTTAGAGGCTTGTAGAGTACTTTGTGGTGCTGTCTTACTGTGTTGTTATATTGAGAGGTGTTTCTCATATTTTGTTCACACTATTTATATTCAGCGTTCATACAAAATCTTTCAAGTTTTGAAAATACCAAATTTTAACTAATGTTTTCAAGGTCATGAATATTCTTAAATTTGAATATACTCTTTGGAAAATACTTGATTTTAAACATAATCTGTTGTTTCATCAACACAATCATAAACCAAAAATCTTTTATTATTTGAAATGAAACAATCCCGTCGTCATGTTTGTTTGTTGTCGGCTGGTGTCTCACACCAGACAACACATACAATCAGAGTTAATATGATCAGCTGGTAAAATAAACATTGATTGCTGTGGATATAATGGAATTCTGTAAATAATTTAGATATTATGATAAAGGCTTCGAGAGTCTGGAAATTTTTGGAACCTTGAAAGTGCTTGAATTTTACTCTTAAAAAGCTGTACGAACCCTGAATAATACAACAGCCTTGTTTATAAATTATACCTCCATGAAGGTTATGCTGTTCAGTTTTTGTTGAAACTGTTTGAGATGCATTTTAGATGCTGTACTTTGTGGTGCTGTCTAACTGTTGTTAGACTGAGGTGTCTCTAATATTTTGTCCACACTATTTGTATAAACACAGGCAGACTAAATTATAAGGCTGCAATTAACAATGATTTTCTCTATCATCTGTTGATTATCTTTTGAAATGTTTAGTCTATAAAATGTCAGAAATAGAGAAAAATATCCCTGTAATTTCTCAGACCTCAAGGTGACAAATCTTTCAAATAGCTTGTTTTGTTCAACCAACAGTCCAAAACCCAAATATATTTAATTAACAATAAAGAGACAACTGATTGTATAAAGGGGATTGTTGTTATTAAAGTATTATATATTATTATCATTAACACTACTATACACAGTTACTGTATTTAATTTATTTATTTGATTCTTCACCAGGTCCTGCTTTACTGATTTTCTTGGGAGAGAGAACTGAGAGAATCTAGGGTCACTACTTGCTATTTACACACAGTTGTTGAATTTACTGTGCATTCTCTCCTCTGATGTCTCCTACAGGTGATGATGATGGGCAACTCCAAGATCGCCAGTTTGCTATTGGAAAAAGGAGCAGACCCCAACATCCAGGACAAACACGGGATAGCGCCTGCCCATGATGCAGCCCGGACAGGATTCCTGGACACTCTGCAGGTTCTGGTGGAGTATGGTGCTTCGGTAAACATCCCGGACCAGAGCGGCGCCCTGCCTATCCACATTGCCATCCGGGAAGGCCACCGGGATGTTGTGGAGTTCTTGGCACCGCGGTCTGACCTGAAGCACACCAACATCAGCGGTCAGACAGCGATAGACGTGGCCCGAGCTTCGTGTGTGCCTGATATGATTGACTTGCTTTTTGCTCACATTCATAGTTAGTCAGAAGTCTGGGTGCTGGGTACCTTCTGGGTAACCCTAACCTAACTTGTTTTTGCTTCAAACCTGGTGACTTGAATTCATTGCTGTGTAAAGGATTATTTTTTTGTTAATAGTGGCTCAGCATTAATATGTGACACAGGACATATTGTCCTGGCAGCTTATTTTCAGTGGATGGGTGGCTATATACAGTAGACACCTCTTTTGCACAGTGCAATTTAGGCACCTTATATATATCTGTTTTCCCTATGAATTGGGAGTGCACATTTGTAGATAGTTTCCCCAGTGTTTTGTAGTTATTGCATTAATTCCATTGTGACAGTTGATACCTTCTATGTGTTTTTAAACACTTTTACAAAACTTGACATGGTGCACCCTGATTGCTTTTCATAGTTTTGTTTCTCTTAATTAGATGTACTTAGACTTTGAATTTAGCCTTATTTATTGTTCGAATAGGACTGAATATTCCTGTGACTTTGTAAATAGCAACATTTATTGTGATTTGTTGAAATGTTATTTATATAAATACTTTTAACACAAAGGTGAGATTATTCACTTTACTATTTGAAGAAGAAAACACAAAATAAAGTGTTAAACTTGAAGTTTTGAAGTCATAGTTTTCATTTTAAAACGTGTACTGATTTACCATGAGCGACCATGAAGTTGGCAAGACAATCAGGTAAACTGACTTCTGAGCTGTAGCTACCTTTCTTCTTCAGGTCTTTAATGACCTGAGCTTACATATGATTTTTTGTTTGTTTTTATACTAATATTCAAAATTAGACTTTCTGGTTAAAAGTGTTTTCTTGTTTTCTTTTCACAGTAATTTTATTCCTGGCAGTGTGGAGAAGGCTTGTGATCCTGTGATGATAATCATCTGAAGAAGATTATCTTGTTAATCATTGATTAACGAGCTCGGTAAGATGACGAAACAACATTCTGCAACAATAATGTATTTTCTGTATAAGTGTGTATTTACTTTTTCTTGTGGAATATTGAATTGTTTTTATCTCTTCTGGCCTATAATAATCATTTAAATGTAAATAATCACATGTGAAACTGCTCACAACTGCATGCAACAATTGGTCCAGAGTAGACATTGTTTCATTTTGAGGGGTCATAAGGCAAAAAAAAGGTTGGAAAGCACTGAGTGACTTTATAAATGTTGAGGTTATATTATAAGTACTTTTTAGCAATGATAACCAAACAAACACCATTGAAGCATTACGTAAAATCAATTTATGATCTTTTGGCCTTATTAACATTTTAGTTTACATCCTTAATAATCTATTCTGCCTTAATAGACAAAACAGTGTGCTGTCTGTACTTTGTTGATTACATGCACCCTCAAGTGTTCAGCACTTCCCCAAGGTGATTCATCAAGGGCATTTATAATAACTGCTCACTGGAATGCACTGCACAGTGAAAACACTCTCAAAGGTCATACAGATAGCTGCACTGAAACTGAAAAATGAATGAGGGCCCTGTTTTGTTGAGGCTTGTAGGTAACGGTGGCACAGTTTGCTGATGTTTGTGAGGGCTGATATAGTACAATGGGTATTTTGTTTGCTTGTGTGCCACGAGCCAACTTCACAAGCAGAGAAAGGAGATACAGTTCAACTACTGTGCTGCCGAACCGCTGTGTGGAGCCTCATGATGTCACAGAGACCATGTATGTTACTGTGGTGTTTACATGTGCGCCATGTGCATTGTCTGCATTTAAATTTATTTAAACTCTGACCAATTTACTCAATTGATTAGACAGTAAAATTGGTGCCGGAAAGTCACTTTACTCAAGGGCTGTACTTTAGTACAATTTTGAAGTATTTGAAGGCCTACTTTACTTGAGTATTTCCATTTTGTGCAATTAAAATGTTTTTTTTTAAAATAAATGATGTAGTTCAAATTGGCTCAATTTCAACCAGGTAAGACATTAAAATGCTACTTATACATGAATAAATATATAACAGTACCAATGTTTCTGCCTTATGAAACATGATGTACATTTTGCTGATAGTACATAACATACTTTTACTCAAGTAAAATTTTAATTGCAGGACATGTGATGGAGTAATTTTTACAGTGCAGTATTGCTACTTTTATTTAAAGAGCCACTCCATGAAAATCACGTTTTTAACCATGTTAACATGTCTACACACATGCAGTGTGTCAACAACAGTCTCAAACATCCGGATTCAGACAACCAGATTTTATGACTTCATTAAGCTCAGTTCAGACCAAAGATTTGTGACGAGACGAGTTGAAACTTGCAACTACTTGCAATGTGCTGGTCTGCAACATTCGGAAACCTGCCAGGTCACACCAATGCGACGAGACGAGATGGTGTATCATCTCCATAGTAACAACTCTGTATTTCCGGCTTTTCAGGCTTTTTTGTAGCTGGTTATAATTTGTTGCGTCTTAAAATAGGAATGAGGATAATGATAGGGGGATATTTATCACAGTTTCATTTCTAGTAGTCGCTGGGACATTCTATGAAATGCCCCAGCCACAAGTGACCAGCGTACCTATGGCAGCGGTGGTGAGCGGGGCTTGAGGCCAGATCCAGAATTTCTAAATGAGGGAGAAGAGTAGATGTGCTTCCAGCCCATTTTCAGAGTTTTCTTTTACTTTTTTGTGGGAAAACCATGTTAAACAAAATATTAATCATAACAGAGTTTGTTTTTTTTACATAATTTAAAACATGGAGGAGGAGCACTTTAAGTAGAAGCTTCAAATACTGTTTCCACCACTGCAGTTTCATGCAGTTTTCACCTTGATTTACATAGTCCCACACATGGACACCTGCTAGGAGCTGCACAGTCCAACCACAGCATTTGACTTTTGGGCATTGAACAACTCAGCTCGAGGTTAAATGCCACTCTCAAGTGTAGCCTACTTCAGCAGTAGTTGTCATTGTTGTCAGTAGAGTCATTTACTTTCCTCACCCATATTCTCCCAACTAGTCTTCTTTCTCCATCTTTTGTATAATGAAGACACGCAACTAAAAATGCTTCAATAAAACAGTTGTAAACATGATAGTCTCAAACAGACCTGCCTCCAGCCACTAGGTAGAGCTCCCTACCTTCACTGAGCACAAATGTGAGTGTGTTGCTGGATGTGCAAATATTTGCCTGTATAAAGACGGGTTTGTTTGTTCTGCAGGTTGGGAGGGTTACAGTAACAGTGACGAGTTCTTTGCAAGCAGCAAGAAGTAGTAGGAGTAGAAAAGAAAAAACAATATCGGCCTACTACCTCACTCACATACACACATAGATGTGCGAGAATACATGATGATGACAAAGATCAAGATTCACTTTATTGTCATTTCACTGAGTATTTGCATACACAGAATGAAACGAAATACTGTTTCTCACCAGCTCCTTTCAGTGCCATAAAAAGGCAGTAACATGCATTAAAAAAGGCATTAATAAATATTCTAAAAATAATTATCAATCCCTAAAATAAAAACTTAGACATTCCAGACACACAATTAAGCAGCCGAGCCAACAAACATTTAAACACACAACAGTTTAGCAGCAAGGTCAGAGTTGAGAAAAAGTGTGAGTGTCTCTTTGTTAAAGTGCTGTTTCAGTCCCACTGAAGATTCACCTTGACAAGTGACTTGGTGGTGGAGGTCAGGTCGTCAGCTAAGTGAACTCCCAGGAACTTAATGTCACTGACCCTCTCCATGGCAGCACCATCAGTGTTCAGCGGTGTGTGATGGTGTTTGCCAGCCCTCCTGAAATCAATCAGTCTCTTTTGTCTTGTCCACATTGAGGGCGAGGTTGTGGGATCTGCACCACGCTGTAAACTGCTCCACCTCCATCCTGTATGCAGACTCATCGTTGTCACTGATGAGACCCACAACTGTTGTGTCATCAGCAAACTTGAAGATGTGGTTGGTGCTGAGTCTGGCAGTGCAGTCGTGGGTGAGCAGGCTGAACAGCAGGGGGCTCAGGACGCAGCCTTGGGGTGAGCCTGTGCTCACTGCAATGGTTCTTGATGTGTGGCTGCCCATCCTGATTGTCTGCTGCCGCTGTGTCAGAAAGTTGAGGACCCAGTTGCAGGTGCCAGTGTCCACCTCCAACAGCCTCAGCTTTTCCACCAGCTGTTGTGGAATGATTGTATTAAATGCTGAGCTGAAGTCAGTGAAGAGGATGTGGAGTGTAGTGGAGACAGCATCCTCTGTGGATCGGTTGGTTCTGTAAGCAAACTGTAGGGGGTCCAGGTTTGCAAGGAGACAGCTCTTAATGTGCTGCATGACCAGCCGCTCAAAGCATTTAATTAATATCGGTGTGAGGGCCACAGGGCAGAAGTCATTTCGGCAGGCTTAGTTTGGCTTCTTCGGGACAGGAATGATGGTGGCATTTTTGAGAAAGGTGGGCACTGCTGCCTGGCTGAGCGAGATGTTAAAAATGTCTGCAAAAACATCTTTCAGTTACTCTGCACAATCCTTTAGCACACGTCCAGGGATGTTGTCCGGCCCTGCAGCTTTGCATGGGTTGATGCTGGCGAAGGCCTTTTTCACTCCAGCTGTGGACAGCTGCAGTACCTGGTCGCTGGATGATGGCGGGAGCAACTGTACCTGAGTGGTGTTGTTAGCCTCAAAACATGCATAAAAGAAGAAGGTCTTCTGCAGCATCTGTCTTATCTTTTATATGTCAGACTTCCAGCCGCTCTCTTCTCGAAAGATGATTCACCATCCGTGGAAACCTCTGATTGGTTCCTCATCGTAGGATGGTGAGGATGATGTAATCATCGGGCCTTCAGTCAGCTGTGCAGGAGAGCATTAACGGTCAAGGTCACCAAGGATGGGTGAAGACAGGCTCCTGGATCAAACAGTGGTGTAGGGAAGGAGTGAGGAGGGTGGGGAGATGCCTGTTGGTTTCCATGGTGACTGTGGTAGCGCGGCACTTGGGAGCCTTGGGTGACAGCTCGCTGACTTCTTCCATATTGCGGTGGCGGAGGGTCCCAGATGGAGTAAGAGCGGGTTCCATGGGAGGTGTAGTAAGGCTGTTCGGGAGGTTCTGCCGGGCCTGAGCAGGGACAATGTCCAAGGGGCTGTTTTCAATCATTTTGGGTCTCTTTTCAATTAGATAATGCCTCATTTGCATATTTAAACATAACATTTCAGAAAACTTGTAACACACATTGCCTAGGCATGGGGTGATATGTAAATTTCATGTCACGTCAAGGTGCAATATTTACAATGTTTGATTTTGAACTAATCCAAAAGTATCCAGATTAGATTATATTGTTAACCAAATATACAATGATAATATTAGCTGCTACGTTTGGCAATAATAAGGTCAATGTTAATCAAATGTAAAATGTTAATATTAGCTACTAAATTTGATCATAATGAGCTTTCTCAGTAACATTAGCTGCTAATTTCATATCACAAGGACAATAGGAAGTCAATATAGTTTGTTGACATTAGCTTCTAGCTCAAGCTATATTACTGTAAATGTTAACGAAATGTACAATGCCAATATTAGCTGCTAAGTTTTGCAATAACATATGTTAATCAAATGTACAAGGTTAATAATATTGACTAAGATCGGCAATAATGATGTCAGTGTTTTTGTACAATGTTAATATTAGCTGCTATGTTTGGCAGTAATAAGGTCAATGTTAAACAGATGTTAATATTATTTGCTAAATTTGGCAACAATAAGGTTGATATGAAACAGATGTAAAATGTTAATATTAGCTACCAAATTCGATCATAATGAGCTTTATTTTAATCACGTGTTGCACCCTGGACATTTTATTGTTAAATAGTATGTCCAGAAAATGTTATTGATAGTTTTCATCATTATCTTGGTCCCCCTATAATAATTATTTTTGTTATTATCATTTAAAATGCTTTGTGACAGTAGAAAATTCCCTTAACCTGCTTTAAGGGAAAGCAATTTAAGACAGTATTCTTTTCTGCCATTAGGTGGCAGCACTGACTGTCGTAGTAGTGACTGGCGCTGTTATTCTTCTACAGAGGAAGCGAGCCCAATCTGAATGGAAGGTAGTCATAATAGCTTCAGCTATAGACGCCAATATTCTTCAATGACTGTCCTTTTACTGTGTTTACAGGTGAGAGAAGCGCCATATGTATTTATGTTGTACATTATAAGAGTTTAGTCTGATTTGTGGTGCCGTGTTCTGATCTGTAGAGAGCCATTTCTGTGTAAATATGGCGGGTAGTGTATGCTAGTGCCATCCGTATGGTTTCACTCGGTAAACGGACTTTATAAGCACGTTTGATGTTGTAAAACAAACGTGTTCAGTGGCTGATATTATAAGCAGTCTGCTGTAGTTTAATGAGGCTACATACAGTATGTTCTATTATTTCTTGGTAATACATTTAATGTCAGAAGTCAGGACAGTAATCTAGTTATATTGTGTAACGTTACTGTAACAAGTCTGAACATAAGGCAGCCATAATAGCGGCAGCTATAGATGCCAATATTCATCAATGGCTGTCCTTTCAGTGTTTACAGTGCTTTCTGTCAATAAAATAAACTGGCACGTGGATGGAACTTGTCATCATTCAGTGTGTGTAACTCATGTACAATGTTAGTATGAACTCCTAACTTTGGCCATAACAAGGTCAATGTTCATAATGTCCATTTTACTCAGAGAACCAGCAGGAGAACCAATATAGCAAAACTAAAAGTGGGTCAGAGTTATTTACCACATGGAAGATTATCCTTAGTACGGAAATCTTCAGTTTTAGTCAGTGTCTTGACGTCATGTGACTTTCCATCGATGAGGTGCAGTTCTTCTGGGAAATAGAGAACATAATGATAAGCACTTATGCATTTATGAAGTGTTACTTAAGTGATACATGTTTTACACTTCACAAACAGGGCCACAAAGAGCATTAATAAATGGTTAATTATTTTTAACTAATGCTTAATCAGCATTCTCATGCATTTATGAAGTGCTACTAAGGTTTACATGTTTAACACTTACTTACTACAGTAAAATAGCATTAATGAAGGGTTAATTCTGGTTAAGTAATGCTTGTATAACGATCACAATAATTCATAGGTTAGGCTACAAGTTAAGGTACATCTACGTGAAGATAAATGAACAAGAATCCCTCTACATGAACTCCATGGAGTGTGTCCCCTCATCTCAATCTTTAACAAAAAATAAGTAATAAGTAGGACAATCATTACCCATAAATATACATTTATTAAAAACAAAGATTTTACTCTTAATGGAATGGCTTAGCTGTGAACTGCATGACATTCATATTATTTAACATCTTTATTAACTATTTACTGATGCTAGTTAATACCTTAATTAAAATATAAACCCTTAATAAATGTTAACAAGTTAGTTAATGCTTATTAATGTATTATTTAACTGTTATTAATTGTATGCAGTTATTAATGCATTAACTAACCATTAAATAATGTATGAATTAATACATTAGTGAACGTGAACACCAAATGATTACTAAACCCATTACTTAACATGTTTTACACTTTACAGTAAAAGAGCATTAATAAATGGTTAATTCTGGTTAAGTAATGCTTATATAACAATCACAATAATTAATAGGTTAGGCTACAAGGTAAGATACATCTACATGAAGATAAATGAACAAGAAAACCTCTACATGAACGCCATGAAGTGTATCCCCTCATCTCAATCTTTACCAAAATAAGTAATAAGTAGGACAATCCTTACCCTTAAATATACATTTATTAAAAACAAACCTTTTACTCTTAATGGAATGGCTTAGTTGTGAACTGCATGACATACATATTAACATCTTTGTTAACCATTTACTTATGTTAGTTAATACCGTAATTAAAATATAAACCCTGTTAACAAGATACATTTGTTAACACTTACATAATGCTTATTGATGTATTATTTAACTGTTATTAATATTATGTTAATGTTATTAGTGCACTAACTAATGTTAATAGGATCTTTATTAACCATTAATAATGTATGAATTAATACATTAGTTAACATGAACACCAAATTTTAGTAACTAATAGTTAACTGTTAACTAACATTAGTTAATGCTTATTAATGCAAAATGTTAGTTAATGTACCCTTATTGTAGATTAGATTTAGTGTCCACCTTAGTGGAAATTTGTCTTTGGCTTCTCCAATACAATAAAAATACAAACATGACACAGCACATCATTAAAAAACATACAACATAAACAACATACAATTGTGCAAATACTATACTATGACTTTAAAAAAAAAAATCGACATACTACCTATACTATGACTTTTTTTTCACTTTTTTCAACATACTGTAATAGGCGGTGGAAAATGCCTTTGTATAAAGGAGAAAGTGGACACAGTGTCAGGTTTTTCTTGAAAAATAGAGCAGTTTATATTTCTTCACAGAGGTAAATAAGAAGCCAGTGTGCCTGGTGTGTTCACAGTGAAAGATACAAGAACAACTGAGAACAGAAGATAAATGAATTGTTGGCAGGTTTGAGGAAACAGCAGTGTGCTTTTAGTTGAGAGATCAGCGATGCAGCTGTGAAAGTTAGCTACCTTATTGCTAATGAAATAGCATCAGAAAGCCAGTTTGTGAACACATGCTGAAGGCTGCAGAAATCTGACAAACTTTTGCCAAAATCAACCTGATGAGAAACTCTGGCAGACAGGATGCTGGATGTTGCTGGAGTGGTTTTACTGGTTATATAAGATGTATATGGGCTATATAAGATTCTTTATATAAGAATAAAGAGGCAAAAATATCTTCACACTATGTAGACTCATCACACAGTCTCTGGTATTTATTTCCTCTGCCTTCAGGTAAACAGAGCTGTTACCAAAGACGACTGTATCCCCGTCATGCAGATACCTGTGTGTCTGAGCCCAGGTGAGAAGAAATACACCCATCACTGATCAAAAGCACTTATAGTTAGGACACATTTTGAGGTGTTTAGTGTTCATACTGAAGCCTTATTCATTCCTTTTACAGATTTTCCTGAATAACTAGAGCAGTGGTTCCCCACCTTTTTCCTTAAGGGACCCCTTTTCTATCATTGAGTAAACTGACGACCCCTGAATAAATATAGATAGATGTAGATATAGATAGATATACTACACAAACACATGACGCTGCCTCGCGCATCCTACTTCCGTTTTGTCTGTTCATTGTGTACATACTGAGAAGTTAATGCAAC
>JAOVVB010200114.1:0-10896 GCA_028570985.1 Heterobranchus longifilis
AAAGTAGCATATTTTTGGAATGTTGCAGGAGCTCCGAAAGTCGTGAACTACTCCATCGGTCGCTAACCCGGAAGTCCCGGATTCATTTCACACTTGACAAGAATGCGTCTTTAATGACCACTTATGATCGGATCTCACTTTCCTGCTCTCTATGCATATACATAATTTTTGCAAAGATCAAATGCATTGTTGTTTTTAACTGGTTGGAGACAGCAGTCGTCATATCCTACATATTCATGAATTTAGGTACATTTTATGAACCTAAAAATATAAGGTTATTGTCTACTGGCGGTCCCCAGGGACCTCTGTGCCACCGACATGGCACACAGAGCTTCGGCGAGCCGGGGATGAGAGCAGGCAGGCGGGTGTCAAATCTGTGCAGAGCACCACAAATAAAACACTGAAACATCACCGACACTATGATAATAACATCCAATTCACAGTGATTCCTCAGTGCCTTCTGTGACACGAGAAATACTTTCAAAATACTAATGTTTAAAGAAATACAAAAAACAGGCAAAATACAGAGCTGTAACGTTACTTCCGCTTACAGAGAGGACATCTGTTGAGTAGGTGGTCCTTCAATCCGGCCCAGGACACATTCTCGTACACACTGCTAAAAGAATGTGGCCATATGCGACTCAGACCACCTCAGAACGTGGTCTGTCTGCGTCC
The DNA here is from genome assembly GCA_028570985.1 of Heterobranchus longifilis. NCBI lineage: Eukaryota > Metazoa > Chordata > Actinopteri > Siluriformes > Clariidae > Heterobranchus > Heterobranchus longifilis. Next base: position 676 of record JAOVVB010200114.1, read on the forward strand.
TCAATGCATCTCGGGTGCATTCACACCTGTACTTAGAAATGCCCACTTGTGATTGGATCAGCAGGACACCTGTTAATGCCAGGTCTGAGACAGCTCGAGCAGTTTTCTCAGCAAGAGTGAGCCAAACTACCGTTTAAGGTGCAGAAATCTCATTGAGAGCTATAGCCTACAGAACATGTTTGATTGCAGTGATCGCCTCTAAAGCAAAGTCTGATATCTATTAAATATGGAATAAACAATGGTGGATGCCAAGTCATTTCAGAGAAAATTGTACATTCTTCATTTTTCTTTGGAGGAGTACCAACAAATTTGAGCACGCCTGTATTATAAAATGATGCATACTTGATTCAAATCTGCATGTGCACTCCAAGCTGTAAAGTTGAAAAACAAAGTTGAAGCGTGTGCACTGGCTTGATGACTACAAGCTTGTAGCAAATTTCTTAATTGTGTAGCCAGACCTATCTCCACAGCGCTGTTGGGGGAAAGTCTGGATTCAATTCTTTCACTCCTGGATAGAGAAAAAAACTTCCTCGCTTGTTTGTATTTGCTTAAACCAATCACAGTCCTGGGTGGCGTCCTTGAACACCTACAAAAAATGTTGTGAACGTTATTCTTTGTAACTTTTTACAATCATTCACTAAAAGAACAGAGCAGACCTGACTTATTACACGATCCAAATCTTCAAAACTTGTCATTTTCAGCATATAGGTTCAGAATCAGAATCAGAATTAGAATCAGAATCAGAATCAGATTCTGATTCTGATTCTGATTCTGATTCTGATCAGAATCAGATTCTGATTCTGAACCTATATACTGAAAATGACAAGTTTTGAAGAACTCAGAGGCTATTACTGTTGTTGACTTGATACACACTGCAAAGCAACCCCAGAGTTTCCAAACTAAAATGGGCAGAACGTAGCAAAAGATATGCATTTTAAAATGAAAACGTAGTAATGTGGATGTAGCCTTAATGTGTAGAGGTAAGTATAATACTTGATGAGCCAAGTCATCTGCTTGATGGTGGCACATACTTGATGTCATTCACAAAATAAATAACATAAAACATATAGGCGTATCCAAAATTATACATACAACCATATAGTTTATATAGGCTACAAACATGGTTTAATGACTCATAACTCGATGGTAGTTTTCTAAATTAAGTTTAAATGAGAAATAATGGGCGATTTGATGTTTAAAAATGTGCAAAGTGTGCCCGTGGAATTCTGGGTCATGGTAATTGTAGACAGGTTACTGGTAGGCCTACTACTGCCAAAATCAACAAAAGAAGAAGAGTTTTAGCTAGTGAAGTTTCAAGACTGATTCAAGCTGATTTCTTTAAAAGAAGCAGCCGAGAAAGTCAGGGCACGGCTTCTAGCCAGCACTAATTGTTACCCTGAGCCGACACCTGCTAATGCTATCCAATGCTAATGCTAGTGCCATCCAACACCACTGGAGATGGAGGTATGCATGGTGTTTATGAGGCAGGCATGTGCAGACATGAATAATGCCATCAATGTGTGGTGCGCTTTCACCGATAATGTTTACATCTGTGTCAAGGCACGTCATCACGTTTGTTTTTATATCTGTGTCAAGGCACGTCATCATGTTTGTGTTTACATCTGTGTCAAGGCACATTATCACTGTTTAAGTTTACATCTGTGTCAAGGTGCGCTGTCAATAATGTTTTCATCTGTTATGGTGCTCCGATCTTGGCCTTGCTGTTGCTCCTTGGCAGTCTGTTTTTCTAGTAAATATTTCACTTAGGTGTCAACTGCACAGTGCATTTCGCTTGTTGCTGGTGTTTTTAAAGCTCCATGCTTTCACTTCTTTCATTTGCTACTGACATTACGTTATGTTACTTCTGATTGTGGTGGGCCGGCTTTGACCATTGCATTGCGACGCTGCTGCTTGAGGTGTAAACAACAAGATACAAAAACAGGTGCAGAACAAGATAAGACATGGTACAAACGTTTTTGTAAGTTACTTTTGTATACAGATATGAATGAATTAATAAATGTATGAATGAAAGTTTATGAAGCGCATTGAATCCAGACTTTCCCCCTGCGCGGACACATCGCTGTGGAGATAGGTCTGGCTATGCGAGACTATAGGCGAGGTTAGGCGTGCAGCATAAGTTACCATGGCAATTTTCCCCAGTAAGAAGTGAACCACCGCCGTATTCTAGGAGGAAACACCCAGGGTTAACCCTGAAGTTACCGCTACCATTATCGCTCCCTCCAGATTGTGTAAAATGCAAACAAATGTGAAGTGATGGTGCAATAAACAACAGTAAAAGCAGTTCCCTGAGGATATTTATGAAGTAAGATGCAAGTATTCCAAGTAAAGTGAGAGTATTGTGTGTGTGTGTGTGAGTGTGTGTGTATGTGTGTGTGTGTGTGTGTGTGTGTGCATGTGCGTGGGGGTGTATGTGTGTAGAAGAAAGAGGTCCATGAGTGTGTGCTTGTTATGTTGAGCATCAGGGTGTTAAGGAGTCTGACAGCTTGAGAGAAGTTGTTGACTCTGGAGGATCTTGCCCCCGGATGCTCTGGTACCGTTTTCCAGACTGTAACAGGGTGAAAAGTCCGTGGGAGGGATGGGAGGTGTTCTTAATGATCTTGGAGGCTCTGTTTGTTTGTGTGTGTGTGTGTGTGTGTGTGTGTTTGGGGGGGCTTTCTCGTGGGCGTGTCGTACATGGCTTCAAATCGAGCATAAAAGTCATTCAGTGCCTGTAGGAGGGATGCGGTCTTGTAGTCAATGATGGCCTGCAAGCCCTGCCACATACGCCATGTGTCGTTCGTGTTTGTGAGTTGGCTCTGGATTTTCTGTGCATACATGCGCCTTGCTATCCTGATTACTCGGGACAGGTTAGCCCTCAGGGCTGCCATGCCATTTCCCCAGATAGATTCAAAAGCAGCATCTCGGGTTTTCATCAGCACACGTATACCTCAGTGGACATCCATGGCTTCTGGTTGGAGCGTGATGGTTTTGGAGGTGGTGACATCATCAGCCTGGATCTCATATTCTCTTAGCCAACTCTAAAACAAAAACATTAGGAAGAAGAAAATAATACAAATAATGCCAGAGCCAGTTCAGTTGGCTGCCTTTTTCTTTTGATCATCCAGGGGTCTATTCATAATGACTGCTAATGTGTGTTTGCTATTATCTGATTATTGCCCCACTGAGAGCCTGTGAGTCTTAGGCTGTAGACTCAGGTGCTGTAGCTCTTTTTAAGCCTGCAGACATGATTAGGATTCTGTTGTTGGCCGACACTTAGAGAGAGCATATGTTTGGAACCATAGATTGTATAAAAAAGGTGGACAGAGCTTCTGGGCCTGAAGCCAATGCAGAAGTACCTTAAACCGACTTCTAATGACCAGCAGGGGGTGACTCCACTGGCTCCAAAAAGACGTCCGGTTGTTTACAAGTCGATGAGAAAATGAGCCAACTTCTCACTTGATTCATTACCTCAGTAAACAGTTTCATGGTCTCAATCTCTAGTTTCAAGTCTTCTTCAATACAGCATGATGTTCATTTCGTAAATTATGGTCACATTAAGAAGTAAATAGACAGAGTACATTTGTGATGGTACATTTGTGATGTCACAACTTACTATCACTTAATGGCCACATGTGTCATTAATAACAGGGGTTTTCTGGAAGTTCCACATAGCACCTTTAAGTAGAAATTTTAATGCATGACTTTTACTTGTAACAGAGTATTTCTACGTAGTAGTATTGCTACTTTTACTTCAGTGAAAGTCCTTTTCCACCACTGTTTGTTGGTTTAGTAGTGGAGTTCCACAAAACAAATGAGACAACACTGTGGAATTTGTTTGTTTATAGGCAGGATGCTCCAGTGTCTTCTGATTTCCAATTTCCGGGACTGCAGATTTACCATGTTTACTTATTTTAGAGAGTTGAAGAGATGACAGAAAGACAAGAACACTGTGCTGAGGCAATACCCAGTACTTGAGAAGTGAAATGAATCCCATGCCAGTGAGAGCATCCTGACAATAGCTCCTGATCTCAGCGTTCTACTCAGTATCCCTCTCTTCTATCCACATTAGTCATACCCCTCAAACATCTCCTGAGCGTCAAGATAACTGGTGTGTTATCATCTGCTGCAGCATGCCTGAAAAGCGATATTGAATTTCTGTAACCCGGATCCAGTTGCTGAACGCTGTATGTTTGAAGGAAAAGGAGCTCTTCCCAGATGTTGTTTTTCCTGGGAGCAATTGATACTAACACACTTTCCCTGCACGGCACCAATCACTCAACATCGCTGACATGGGATCTAAAGCCTTGAGAGAGAAAGAGACCAAGGAAGGAGAGAGAGAGAGAGAGAGAGAGAGAGAGAGAGAGAGAGAGAGAGAGAGAGAGAGATAGAGAGAGCACTGGAAATTTGCACTGCCCTGTCTCTGTACATACACACACTGTATGCATACAGCTTATACAGTTTTTACTGATTTGTATTAACATATTACATACATTTTAACTGCAATGTCCACATTTTTATATTTATATCTTAAGTTATCTTTACTTATCTGTATATAGAGGCCTATATATGTATATATTTTTAAGAAGAACATTCCCAGTTAAACTTTACCTTTTTTCGTGTATATATTTGATCACAAATGTGAGAGAAAAAGGATGCGTCAGCTCAGTGTTTGTAAATGTTTGAAGGAGTGAGAGCTTTGTAATTGTAATTTCCTCTGGGAGAATAAACTGTATTGTTTCGGATCGGATTACATTGGAAAGTGCATGCTTTCTTGCCAGCATGCATCTATATGTCGAGCATGGAAAATTACAGTCAAAATCTGAGAGTTAAGAAGTACAGGAAGAGTTTCTAAATAGAAACAAAACCGAAATACCCTCCAAGGAATACATTTGGTATTTGATTTGGTATTAGAGCAGATATATTAATTAATTATAGAAGACAACAGCATATTCTCGAGAAAAGGCCTCACCATCTCTGTGCGGAAAATGCACTCAGACATGGATCAGTTACTGTAGCTGCACAGCCATCGTGTGGGAGCCAGTTCCTTGGAAGAACTGTATACCATAATGTATGACTATGCACAATTCCAAGATGACATCTGTACCCCACACGTACACAAAGGTTTTATTAAAATCCAATCAAGAAAGCTAATCCACAACTTTGTGTTCTGATGATCAGTATTTGTCCTTATCTGAACTGTGGACAAATACTGAGTGAAGAAATTCAAAAACAGTCCACACATTATTGAGCAGATCAGGTTGATGTAATAATCCTCTGACAGACCAATAAAGGCCTCCATGTGACCCTGATGGGGGGGGATTACAAAAAGCAGCAAGTTATTTGTAGGCAGCCACTTCCAGAAAGGATTTTTTGTTGGAGCATGTATGGTCAGCCTACTTACATTGGACTGGTTTATTAACCATTTGTAGACTATACGTGCCTGTGTCCATATTGTCCTTTATCCATTTGGTTAAAGGTGCAAGGTTTACAGGAATACTTCACCTGCATGACCATTTGTATATTACTCACCCGTGTTTTTGTCGCATGCCTCCACAGTGGACAGAGAATCAAAAAATGGAGTCAAATCTTGATGCATTGAAGTAATAGGCAGCGTTTAACAACAGCAAAACTACACCAAAGCAGCCATTTACTAATGCTCACACAACTCGTGCAGTATAATTCAAGTCTCGTTTATCCAGTCGTATGCTCAGTACTTTCCAAACACATGCATTTTTGCTAAAACCATAAACGAGACTTGGATTTTAGGTTTAGGTTTAATTTATTTGCACAATGAAATAACAACAACGGTATAAAATTGTGCAGGTGAGATAAAAACCCCATAGAGGGTTATAAAGGTATGTCACCTAAATAAACAATGCAAACAGTAGTAAAACAAACAAAAAACATCAGTAAAATAAAACAAGATTGGTTGGTTGGTTAGCTGGTTGGTTGGTTGGTTGGTTGGTTGGTTGTTGGTTGGTTGGTTGGTTGTTGGTTGGTTGGTTGGTTGGTTGGTTGGTTGTTGGTTGGTTGGTTGGTTGGTTGGTTGGTTGGTTGGTTGGTTGGTTGGGTGGTTGGTTGGTTGGTTGGTTGTTAGTTGGTTGGTTGGTTGGTTGGTTGGTTGATTGGTTGGTTGGTATGCCAGCCATGTTTGGGGCTGTCTTGGTAGTCATCAACCAGGCGCCTCAACACCACAGGATTGTCTCTGAGATCTGACTGCATTCATGAAGCCACTTTGCAGCACACAAAGAAACAACGTTGTTACACATTGAGGATCAGCCGAATGTGAACGTGAGAAAACGTTTCATGCGTGGTCAATGAGGAGCAGGACCGAGCCACCCCAGAGATCAAAGGACTCTGTCTCTGGGCTGACAGAGAGGGAAGACCTTCAGTGCTCAGACATAGAGATAAATAATAGGACACTCCACAGAGAGGGTAAATGGTAGTGCTCAACATATATTTAACAGGGATAATAGCAGTGATGAAATGGTGAAATAAAGGGAGGGTACGCCATTTAGTTTGGTTTATTCCACTGGACATCAAAAGCAATGCACCAGTGCCTCTGAATGACTGTCAGGGCTGACACATCAAAGACATGCTGCCATGACACCAGTTGGTTATTATCATTTAAGCAACAAATAATTCAAACAAAAATCTATTATTTCAGAGAAGCATTTGAGTTTTGCTGTCTTTAAAACAAATATATTGCACCAGATTGATGCTACTAATTTGATGTAGACCTGCAAAAGTCCAAAGGTATCTGCAAAGAAAATGTTAAACAGAAGAAGAATTTGTCATCACATACAGTGGTACACAGTACGTTTCTCTGTGTTTACCATCAACAGAATGAATATTTCAAACAGAAAGGGCAGGCTTTTAGTACTGAAAAGAGACAAATGAGATCATAAGAATACACAAATAAAACAAACTTTAGGGCAGTCATACTCAATATACAGCCCATGATATGCTGGATGGCCCTCTGACCATTTTCTAATTCACAATGAAAATAAATTGATTCACACTGGACATTTTTTGTACTTTTCTACGTTTTTGCTTGTTTATGAAAAAGTGCCAGGGGAGGATCTAAATATGAGTAAAAAATATGATTCCATTATTTAAGTGATTGCATGGTGGAAGAGCTTCCAGCTTTAATGTTGAATATTTTAACTCAAATACAGTTGCAACTATTAAATGTAGAGCTGCAACTAACGATTATTGTCATTATCTGCGTATTATTTTCTAGGTTAATAGATTAATGGTTTGGGCTATAAAATGTCAGAAAATAATGAAGAAATGTCCATCCCTGTTTCTCACAGTCCAAGGTGATGTCTTTAAATGTCTTGTTTGTCCAAAACCCAAAGAAATTCAGTTTAATATGATATAAAACATAGAAAAACAGGAAATCTCAATATTCAAGAGGCTGAAAACAGCATTTTCACATTTTTGCATGAAAAATTACTTTAATGCTTAATCAATTATAAAAAATAATTGCTGATTATTTTTCTGTCCATCAATTAATCAAGTAGTCGACTAATAGTTCCAGCTCCAATTAAATGCAGGAAAATATCAGATTTATCAGACAGGCCTAGTGTCAATCCTTGTGCCAATTTATAATTTTGTTCAATTTGTTATTACAGTTTTTTAATTAACTGGCCCCTGGCCTCATGTCTTTTAGCAAAAATGGCCCCCAGGCAAAGCAAGTTGAGTGTCCTTGTTTTAGGGTGTTATAATAAAATACAATTCAGAAAACAAGACCAGGATAAAATCATTTGTGAGGACTAAAGTTCCAAATGGGACACTATCTTCAGGAGGTTTACTACAAATATAATATATGTTCCATATATAGTTTCGCATGGAGGTTTTATTTCTTTGATTATACAAACGGACACCTGGTCTGTGAACACTCAGCTGTAACACTGACAGCCTACTTATCAAACTCTGCATTTAGTCCTCCATTGTTTTCTATAAGCACCGGGACGTGGCTTCCCTTCTTAAGTTCGCGGTTTTTTTCATTCGGTTGAATTGGACCTGTGTTTTTTCCTGTTATTGTTCATTTATAGAACTGTCTCCTGTCTCGACACCACGGTCTGTTAACTTGGCCGTTTCCTATTTTACATCCTCCCATACATAAATTATGATATTCTGCTGCTGATAATGAAAGCCTCACACAAAGAAGTTTTTTTTATCATAATAAGGTCTTTATTCGTGTATTTTCTACAAACTTTGCCGTCAGATAAGACAGCTATTATTTGATTTGAATAAAGCCCAGCTCTGATTGTGATCATGAGGTTTGTAGAGTTGCTCTGAGTGTGAGCAGTGATGTAATGTGTCTGCAGGTATAAATATAGAGGCATGGCTGCAGCGCGTCCATGCAGATCCATGTCGCTGGAGCCAGTGCGCCTGTCGCTCCGGGAATGAGCGCAGCTCCCTCACGCTCCTGTCGGTTCTTATTCGAGCTTCATTGGAAAGGCACGCGCCGGGAGGCTGCATTCAGAGCCAGACCCGGGATGGGCTCTCTGGCGGCCCTGCGGACTGTCCTGGTCCTGGGCCTGGTGACCGGACTGGCGGGATGCGCCCCCGGGCTGAACGGCACGGCGGACCGCTGGGAGGCCATGTACTCCCGGTCCCTGGCGCGGATCCCCGGGGAGAAGCGAGAGGAGATGAGCCGGGACAGCGACTATCTCCTGGGCATTAAAAGGTTGCGGCGCCTCTACTGCAACGTGGGGATCGGCTTCCACATCCAGGTGTTACCGGACGGCAGAATAACGGGAGTACACACCGAAAACCGCCACAGTAAGTAGTTCACTGGTTTACTGAGATACTGGTTCTTTATTCCTCACTGACAGAACTCTGTCAGGGAACAGCAGAAGTAAAGTTGAGGACTAAAACCAGTCGTGCAAAGTAACTAAGTACATTTACTCAAGTAAGCGACTGTACAATTTTGAGGTACTGGTACTTGAGTATTTTATGCTGCTTTATACTTCTACTCCACTACATATATCTGACAACATTAGTTAATTTACAGATTTCATTCATTAATGCAAAATATAAATCAACTAATAGATTATATATTATATTATTTAAAATGAATCTACAGCAGTATATTAAAGTAAAATCAGCTCCACCTTTAGCTGCAACATTAAAGTGATGAACACATGAATGCATCAATCATTATAATCCAATAATATGATATATATTATTCTGAAAACTCTGCATCATGACTTTTGCTTTTTGTACTCTAAGTATATTTTTTTGCTAATACTTTTGTACTTTTACTTAAGTAATATTTTGAATGCAGGGCTTTTACTTGTAACACAGTATTTCTACACTGTGGTATTGCTACTTTTACTGAAGTAAACTATCTGAGTATTTCCACCATTGACTAAAACAATAATTTGAGCATGTTTTCATTCTCTGACTGAGGTGGATGTTTCAGCACTTTCTGACAGCTGGTCAGTGATCAGCTGACGCAGATATCGAGCCAACATCTGGAATCCTTCCGTAGTGCCGCTGAGCAGCAGCTATGTGCCGGTGCTTTCCGCCTTGTGTGTAACCAGAGCTCGCTGTGATCCAGGCCAGCAGCCAGCCAGCACCTAAAGTTAGGACAGCGCGCACAGACCCATCTGTTAAGACAGATTAACCCCACAGTCTGGCCAAGACAAAGTCACACGCTGCCTCACATGTGTAGACACAAAGAATAACAAATATGTATTTACCTATCATGTCCAATCTAATCCCGTCACGGTGTTTGTGGAGCGTGGAGTTACTGCAGTGACAGAAGAGGCGAGCTGTGGAATTGACAGGCTGCCTTGGAGAACTTAAAGCACGTTGGGGTTTTTGTGCTGCCTCTGTACTATTTTGAGACAAGGCATAAAAATTCAGGGAGATACATTTCAGAAAATCTCTGCGAGGAATTCAAGCCACTGTAAAGCATTTTAAAATCATCGCAGGAACAAAGGACAGCCACCAGCTTAATGAGAGGAAACCTACAAATATCTCTGCATTCAAACGCCTTTAGCTCCACAGACCAACACAATAACACAACGACTGACAAGATACTGTTGTTTGATCAGTGGTTACAGTCGCACCCACACTTTCTTTTTGTGACTTCTGATTCACATCGTATCAAACTAAATATGACGTGCAGCTCCAGGGGTGTTTCTAGGATCTGATGACATGTGGGGCTCAGCCCAGACCTCTGTTGGGGGGGGGGGGGGGGGG
>JAOVVB010200125.1:0-10896 GCA_028570985.1 Heterobranchus longifilis
CACACACACACACACACACACACACACACACACACACACACACACACACACACACACACACACACACACACGTGTGCTGCGTGGAAAGTTGTTTGTGTTTTAAACAGATAAACTGATTAATGACATTTTGAGAAACTGGGCCTCTGCAGATCAGTGCAGTGTGCAGAGAGTCCTGTGCACTAACGCTGCTTTTATTTATGGATGTTTATACATTTCAGAAACAGAGAGATGCTGCTGTCTGCACAATATATCGTTTTTTTATCATCAACTCGCAGAATAAACACATCGTGAAAGACTGCGACACATCGCAGGAAACACTGAGTCAGTTAAAATAAAGTATTAGTAGAAAACAGGACTTTAAATTGTAAATATAATATTTTTTTAAGGTGCCTTTTGTGTTCAGTTCAATAAAAGAATGTTAAAAAGAAAAAAAGAATAAAAGCAGCAGAACTGACGACAAATTATTCTGTTTATTTATCGTTATATTCAACACTGTTGTCGAATGTTGCATATTTTCTTCATACTGTGCAGCTTAATCTGCTGAATAAGTGTTAAATAAAGGTTAGTTTAAGTTCAGCAGTCTGAAGGATATTTTTTGTCAGATGCAAAAGAAAAAAAAGAAAAGAAATCAGCACTATAAATGGGTCATCGGCCGTCCTGCTCTAAATATCAGTATCTGTTTATTTGTGCAGATCTCATTAATATTCAGGTCACAAGAAACAGGTTATCATACATACAGAACAGAATCTGCCTCAGGACAAAGTGTTCTGCAGGTCTGATCACAATAATAAAAAAAGATGTTTGTCAGCTCTACTGAGAGAATGCAAATACATAAAAAATACATGTATGCAGAAATATACATGTGATTATATGACAGACTTGGAATACAAGTAATGCTGCAAATTATTCTCCAGGTAGAATAAAATATATTCCTTATATTTTGTGGTATTTACATGTGGAGAGAATGATGTTACCATTAAACCTCTGCAGCTGATTACTTACGTTTAATATGCAAATAAGGCATTACATTATTAAATATGTGCTAATTTGCATACATTCCAGAACAGAAATCTGGTTCAAAATTTAGTGACGTATTAGAGTCAAAGTTTTTTATCTTTTCATGTCAAGAGCCATTAAAAAAAATCCATTATCGTCATGTTTTTAGGAATAAAATGTTGCATAAATCAGGCTATGACTGATATATGAACAATCTCTGTAAAAACCTTAAAATGATTTGAAACAGAAAGAAACTGGAAAGTTTAAGTGAGATTTCTGGCTCATTTTGAGAAAACTTTAAAGATAATTATAGTAAAATTCCAGACATTTTGCACGACACTACAGGTGAATGGGCTAAAACAATAACTGATATCACCACGAAACTTTAATATTACGTTTAAATGTTCAAACGAGGCATTATCTAATACCTCTGGTGAATTTAGGAGAAATCTACAGAGGCAAATACACAAAGTGTAGTAAAATAAAAACCTAAATGTGTATTTTGGAGGTTTTATTTCCACTCGTCTGAAAGAAAACACGTTATGGAAGCAAAATAACCCAAAATCTCAAAATTGACTGCAGTGCATGTCGCGCCTTGAGCAGAAATATAGCTGCTTTGCAAATAAAATGATGTATTATATGGTGACGGCAGCCACAGACTGCTGGATGATAACAGTGTGGTGATTAGTGGAGCCTCTTCAGTGTAAAACTGAACTTCATATTGCAAACTTCTCTTTATAAACGGATTCAAATTTGGACAATTAGGTCAAAAGTAAGCTAACGGAAAATATCTATCAAATGTGATGCTACTTTGGTTAACCGCTGAAATAGATAATTTCCCCAAATGCAGAAGGGAATTCTGTCAGAGCTGTCTCCTCTCATTCATGCCCCTCGTGTCTCATTCATTGACAGAAATAAGGACATGTCCCCTAACCTACATCACAGGTGACAATAGGTGTCTAATAGGAAACTACTAAAAGTTTTCATTCTGACTCTCTCTGAGGGGGGATTTTTCTCACAAAAGCACAAGCCCTGTGATTTCCCTTCGCTTTTTCTAAGATAAGTCAATTGGAAATCCCCCGCTGACGCCCCGCCCTCCGAGCGCACAAAAACGAGTGCGCCTCCCCTCAGCGGCACTACTCTGCCCTGACCTTTGGATCGAGACGGAGCCGAGTCTTCTTCTGACAAACATGGACGTGCACAGAGTGTCTAACCACAACCAAATGGATTATAACTTCGACAACATGGAGCCCAAACATGGGAAGATGTTGCCGTGCCACGAGGACCGTTTTGACAGCGGCCTGGACTCCCTGAAGGAGGACGAGCTCGTGAGCGACTTCGAGGACATGACTGTGAACACGAGCGAGGAGTCCACACCGGAATACGAGCCCTGGAGAAGCGCAGTGACGGAGGACGGCGACACGTAAGTTGTTTTTTTTGTGTAGAATATTAATTGTGCAATTTACGCATTATGCATTAATTCCTTCTGCGCAAATCAAATAGGAGTTGTTTTTTTGTGTAGATTATGAATGTATTTGCTTCCTTCTGCGTAAAAGTATTTTGTTTTTGCACTCAAACGCAGCATGTAAACTTCAAACGGAATGCATTGAGAATATATGAAAAGCTGCACAATTACGCATGAAAATGTCGGTTGCACGAAAAAGAGGCCTTTAAAAGGTGTGTGTGCGCAGCAAAGCGCGTACTGTGTGTGTGTGTGTGTGTGTGTGTGCGCGTGCATGTGTGTACTTTGGCTGAGAGCGCAGTCTGGGCGGTGCTAAAGTCCGCTGTGCGCGTTCAGGAAAGTCCCTGGCGCGCTGCCAGGAACTGATAAAGCATCAGATGTGTCAAGCCACAACTGGTGGAAATAACCCGACAAAACTCCATTCTTGCGAAACGCTCCACTGCTCCGCTTTGTTCTTTCTTATTTGGCTGGAACCACTTCCTCCCTGCTTTTTTTTTTTTGAAAAGCACTATTTTAACTAACCTCTCTCTCTGTTTTTGTCCCTCAGGCTTCTCCACTTGGCCATCATTCATGAAGCCACAGAACACGCCTTTCAGATGATCAAACTTTCTCACAATCACCCCTTCCTCAACGCACAGAACCACCAGAGACAGGTAATTAATAATCAATCACAAATCAATTGATTATCCCAAACCTTTCTCATTAAACACACAAGCTGCCTTTTAAAAAAAGTCAAAGATATTAATGAAATCTATCTTTATTTCCGTGTCCTGCGCAGACGGCGCTGCACCTGGCGGTGATCACGGAGCAGCCGCAGCTGGTGGAGCGGCTCCTGAAGGCCGGCAGCGACGCTCGTCTGGCCGACGACAGCGGGAACACGCCGCTCCACATCGCCTGCAAGAGGGGCTCCCTCGCCTGCTTCGGCGTCATCACGCAGAACTGCCAACGCCACATCACCTCCCTGGTGTCCTTCCCCAACTACAGTGGTGAGTTTACATACAAGTAAAAGCAGCGGCGCTGCACAGGGGGGATTATTAATTCAATTAACCCAAAGAGACCCGATGGACTGCCGGCGATCTGAAGTCTTTAAGAGGCTCCGTTTGAACACTAGAGTGAAGATATTAGTATTATATGAAAATAAACAATCGCAGGCATGCATCATACCAACGATGTCATGCTCGCTTGTCGGGATAAAGTTAGGCTAAATTTGGGCAAAGGAAGAACTGGTATGGCCATTTTCAAAGGGGTAAATTCAGTTTGGGTTTTTGGTTTTGGAGTTCCACCCAAAGATGATCTCTGGTCTCATCTGTCCACACGTATGAAACATGTCTGGCGGCGCCGCTGTCCTAAAGACACACAGACTTTCAAGTTTCACTTCCGCAATTCTTGACTCTGGTTGTTAACTGAGCTTTTCCCTCCTCAGGACACAACTGTCTCCACTTGGCGTCCATCAACGGCTACATTTCATTGGTGGAAAGCCTCGTTCAGCTCGGCGCCGACATCAACGCACAGGTAGGTGTCATTAACGTAACGAACGCAGCCGCTTCCTGCAGCCGTCTGAAGGAAAACCCTCAGTGTGGCGCCGTACAGAAACCTGACTGTGTTTCCTTTGTGTTGGCAGGAACAGTGCAGCGGACGCACGTCGCTCCATCTGGCCGTGGACCTCCAGAACCCCGCGCTGGTCCGACGCCTCCTCGAACTCGGCGCCGACGTCAACTGCTCGAACTACGGCGGCTTCACGCCGTACCACCTCACGTACGGGCGTCAGAACGAAGAGATCCGCCACCAGCTGTACGAGAGGACGGCGCAGGAGCTGAGGGAGCTGCCCGACAGCGAATCAGACGAGAGCGACATGGAGGACGCCGAGTCATCGGAAGATGAGGTTAGTTTCGGAATCACGGCCGCCTGAAGATTTAATTTGAATCTGGTCTTTAACGTTACGGGTTCCTAACGTCTTCTTTTCTCTCCTGCAGCTTTACGATGACATAAAGTTCGGAAAGTAAACGGAAAACATCCCGCGTGCCGGCGGTGTGAACCACAGAGAAGCTGCTACTGGGTGGCCCAGCCGCGGCCCCCGCCCCCCAACGAGGGACACATCAGTCCCCCGTCCAGGTCCACAGCAGGTCCTGGTCCCGGGGGCCGAAAGGATGAAGACGGCGTCCAGTCTGGTCAAGCCCGGTCCGGATCAGAGAACGATCTGCACCCAAATACCAGAAGACCACGAACTCCTTCTCGTCCTTCTATAAATGTACAAATACTCACTGATGTGTAGACTGTAATATATTGTAAATACAGAGATATTATTTTTGTACTTGTACATAATGTGTGAATTTTAACACTATTAACAAAAAATTGTTCTGAATAAAAAAGAAGAAGTTTATGAATATAAACTGCCTGGTGTGACTTTAATGAATAATTAATGTTTCACGTTTTTAAAACGAGCATCATTTCTCACTCGCATTAAAAAAAAGTGACGAGGAGGAGAGTCATCGCCCAGACTTGTGAAAGACAAAAAAAAAAAAATAAATTCACACTTTGGAACAGTCTGGGATTTCCTTGTTGGGGCGAGGTCACCGGGTCTCTGAGTCACCGCGCTGAAAGTCCCCGGGCGGCAGAAGAGGAACATAATGTACTTTAAATATTCCGCCCTGCGGCTGAACAGCAGCGAGGAACTCGCTAGAAATACTGAGGAAATTTTGTAACGAGGAAGTGTCTTTTACCAAGATGGGAAATACGCCAGAGATTCGTCTGCTGTGTCACAAAGAAGCAGGAAACTTTGCAGGAATCAGGGAAGTACAAAGTTTCCATGTCTGCTGACAGGAAACTCTCAGAAAGAAACGACCTAAAATTACCAGCAACTCGCTCCAGTTCCCAGAGTGGAGAAAAGATCTGATACTGATGAGTTTTAACAGCAGAGTTATCTGGTCTGTAACTGTCCTGGTGGCTGTAAACATTAACCAGGCTGTAGACCTGTGCAGGACCACGGGGGGGATTTCCAACAACAGTGGGAATAACATAAGAGACAGGCTTTCCCGCACCTTCTTAATCATCACATTCCAGGACTTTCCAGGCCAAATTCTCTCAAATTCAAGGCACATTTTGAGTCACGGATCAAAGTTAATTAGTTACAACACTGAGAACAAACAGCTTTACAGAAGAGCACAGACGACAATTACAAATGTGTGTTTACTTTGAATGTTTGCTTAAAGGTCCCATATAATAAAAAGACATTTCCAGGTGTCAGTGTTTTATAAATACTGTGAAAGTATCAAAGCACTCGTCTGCAGAGAAATGCACACAGCCTGTATTCAGAAACTGTCTTTAAACGAGCCGTCAGGACTTCTGTGAAGTTTGTGATGTCACAACTATGTTACATACAGGCAGAAAGTGTCGCTACAGCGACGTTACAGTCGTTCTCCTGCTGCAGTGACGGTGCAGAGACGCTGAGAGCGCAGATGTGGAAGACCCAGAAACCATGGGGACCATTTATGTACTGATGTTAAATAAAAATGTAAAATCAAAAGAACTTCAATTGATATTAACGCACACAATATATATAAATACAAGCACTTTCAATGACAATAGACAAGATAAAAAAAATATATCAAAAGAACGTCAATTTCTATTTTTGCACAAAATATATGATTTCAAGCACTTTCAATGACCCTTGTCTATTTATGTCTATTTCCAAAAACTTTTAAGGCCTTGATTTTTTTCCCCTAAAATTCACAAACTTTCAAGGATTTCAAGGACCCATGGAGACCATTTATTTACTAATGTAAAATAAAATAAAAAATAAAAAGAACTTCAATTTCTATTAATGCAGAAAACATAAATTCAAGCCGTTTCAATGACCCATTTCTATTTGTCTTTTTTCAAAATGTTTTCCTCAAATTCACTAACATTCAAGGATTTCAAGGACCTGTGGGAACCGTGTTTGAACATGAAGATCGTCACTGCGTTCAGGATGGAAAAACGTGACATTTGAGCTGATTTCTGATTTTCTAACAGCTGCAAAACAGAAAGACGCAGGGAGACGAGACTGAGTGACGAGCTGATGATCATTTCTGATCACATGTTGATGACAAATGCTGAGCTGCACAGGGTCACTGCCCCCCCCCCAACAAAAGTTAACTACTCGTCAGAAATATCCACTGAGTTGAAGTAAATCTATTTCTGACATGCTACATGTGCGTAAAGAAAGAAAGAAGCTAAAACATTGAGAAAATGAGGTCAGTGTGTAGTAACAGAACCTCTCCGCAGCGTGTCATGTGATTTGAGTGCATTCAGAGCCACAACAGGAAGCTCTGCACACACACGCTCATGTTCCCTTAAACGTTGCCCCCTGCTGCTAAACTCAACCCACAGATGAAAACAGACTCCTCTGTTTCCAGTTTACATACATATTCATACAGTGTAAATATGTCATAAAAATGCAAACAGATAAACTGGAATTTCTTTCACTTTGCATTGGAGTCTGGCCTCCCTCCGTTCAGACAGAATCGACTAAAATAAAGATCCAATCACGTCGTTGATCTCATACGAGGTGTTTCAGCGTCTGTCAATCATCATCATTACTGCCAACAAAGATGGCTGCTGCCGGTACACGTTCACACAATGCTCAGGAAACTCACACCAGACTGTGACTCTCTGTCAGGCTGATCAAATATGAATCATGATTCTGTTACTACATTGCATATTTCTCGCCCCAAAATGTTTTCAGAAAAATATTTTAGTGTTTTGTTTCGCTGTAAAATGAGAGTTTGTGTGTCGGTGTAACGGACTAAAGAGTGACCGTGTTAACTGCCGACTTCCAGCAGAAACTCACATCAAACATTGCTGATCAAAACAAGATTCTGTTACTGTATTACATATTTCTCGCCTAAAATGTTTTCAGAAACATATTTAAATGTTCCGTTTAGCTGCAAAGTTAAAAAGTTTGTGACCAGGCCGCCATTTTTTTTCCAGTTTCAAAACAACCAACCCATGTGTCTCAGCCCGGCGCTCTGATTGGTTGGAAGGAGGGCTGCACGATTTATCGAAATTTTATCAAAATTGCAATATGGCCGACCGCAATTTTCAAATCGCAGGAGGTGCAACATTTGTTAAAGGCAAATACCATTTTAAATGTAATATGGTCGTGGCCTGCACATCATATACAGACTGAAGAAACCATCTTTGTTTGGTGCAAATCCTCGCAAAACAATTCACACCATAATTATTTTAATATGTTTTACAGTGAAAATGAGAATCATGATGTTAAAATGATCATTCCCTTTAATATCGCATTTGTAATATCAGTCAAAAATAATCGCAATTAGATGTTCAGCTCGAGTTGTAAGTCATGTTTCGTTTTGGTCTCGGAAATCAAAAATGAACTTTTGCATTTGTGAATTAGTTAAAAAAAAAGATCCCTACAATAAATAGGTATAAAGATGAAGACGATGGTTATTTTACTGGAAAAAGTTTTTTTAATTGGTGAATGAAACAGTGGGGTGAATGTACAGCAAACAAAGATAAGCCTCCATCTGGGAACTGCATATCCCATCATGCTCTATGATAATCCAACAGGTGACGCTCAGTCCCGCTCTGCCAGAGACACCAGGTGTGTGTCCACCGCGGACTCTGTCAGAATCCTGCAGAGACAAGACGGGGAAGGGGGGGGGGCGCTGCTTTATATACGTCTGTAGTCCCTCAAAATGTAGACCTCATCACGCTGAGTGTCTGCAGCAGTGACCAGCTGATTATTGAAATTATAGCTTCCACTTTAAAAACCAAACTGCTATTTTTCATCAAAGTACCAAAGAGGTATTTACCAAATCCTCATGTGTTGCTGGTCTTTCTTACCTGAACTTGGGGTCCTGCATTGTGACAACGCCCACCTCGAGCTCCGAGGGCTTGAAGTCGATGGAAAGAACGGTCGACAGACAAGAGATCGCCGTCTGACGGAGACAAAAGACACCAGAGAACGCTGAGTTTGTGATATTTCTATGACATGGTGTTAAAATTAGAAGCTGGAAACCATCACGCTCCTCCCGTATCGACCTGCGCTACATCTGCGTCAAGACGGTTTTTACCTCAATGGTTTGTTCAAAGGTCCAGTCCAGTTTCTTTTTCACTTTCTTCTCCAGGAAGCTGGTGGCTTCTGTCTGTTTCACTCCGGCGGCGGTGGCCTTGAAGCCGCAGTAGTATCCCGCCGGGTCGCATTTGTACACCTGGGCGCCGTGCTCCTCGTCGATGCCGATCATGATCATACCTGCAACAGGAGAGGACTGCGGCGGTGACATCTGGCTTCAGTGTTTTACACCACGCACGGGACGATACCAAGACTTCACGTCATGATTATAATTGCAACGTACGATATTATACCGATAATCAACGAAATTCTTAAGACGGCACTAAAATACACTGGAATCACTTTTTCTTGAAACGTTACGACTTTTTCTGTAAACATAACTTTCTCATAAAAATGTGACTTTTAGCATACAACTTTTTTCTCATAGAATTGAGTTTTTTTCTCTCAACATTCACTTTTTCCTCCAAATATTACGACTTTTTCCTCCAAACATTATGACTTTGTAAAGAAACAAATATTTTTATTGCATCACAGATAGGACAAACTGCAGTCAATTTGTGAGGATATTCACAATATTCACGATTATCCTGATAATGGAAATTCACCAAGATCAACTTATTATGAGTGTTTTTTTTTTGTTTTTTTTAAATCGCGATCCACTCGATTATTCTCCCGTCCTTATTTTCCGCCACAACTTTACAGTCTTGAGAAAACCCCTGACTGGATGTAAATGAATACTTACAGCAGCCGAGTGGTCGCATCTCAGCATTCTGCGTGTAGACTTGTGAGATGTCGGCGAGTCTCTTACACAGCATGTCCACGGGAATCTCGTAACCGTACTTGTACTGCCAGTTGGCCGCCTCGTAGCGCGCTCGCTGGACCTGGGACCTGCTGTCCGCTGGAAGAGACCGTCACACAGTCATACTGCTACTTCAATGTTTAAATAATCTCATGTAAAAATAACAGCTGTTTGTAAATGCTGTAACAGAAGAACAGTGATGTCAAATTATTTGTCACTTTCAATTTTAACTGAAAATACCTGTTGTTTTTTTAAAAAGAGGTATTTGGGTTTTCACACTGATTTTTTTGTTCCTGTGTCCTGAAAAACTACTGCAAATACCAAAGTTTACAAAGGTGACAAGTTTACAGCAAGCGACACTCAAAACATGCGTGTAGTAATATAGACAGTAAAATGAGAGAAGATGCAAACACGCTGCTGAAAATGCACCTCATGTAAGAAATAAACTGAAGAACAGCAGTGTTTGTGCTGAAAAACGTTTTAGTCAAAATCCAATTTTCACACAGGTTTTTGCATTTTTTTTAATCTATTTTTTTTTCAATTAAAAAATAAACAAAAATATCAGGGACTGTTTTTATGAAATCTGAAAACAATAAATCCTAATGATTAATAACAGACTGCTGACTGTATGCAGCAGTGTTATTCATCTCTTCAGCTGCGTCTCAGATACTCCTGTTATTACTCACATGTAGTACACTGTGTACTCTGGCTGCACGATATGAGGAAAATATCTCATTGCAATTATTTTGACTGATATTGCAATTGCGATATGATTCACAACATTGGAGGGGGTGATCATTTTTGCATCATTATTCTCATTTTCATTGAAAAATATTAAAATGATCATGGTGATTTTTTTTGTCTGTAGAATATGATTTTTACTTCACTGGTTTGTCCACTTTTTATTAAACATTGATCTCCTGCAGAAGTCTTTTTCTCACCTGTCATCCCAGACATTACACATCCAATATTATCTGTTATTCTGAAAAGGTGGGTCACTGTGGCGGCATCCAGAAGCTTGTCCTGTTTCCAGAAAGAAAAGTTTTCATAAGAAATCAGTGAATGTGGGAGAGCTGCCTCATCTTCTGACGTCATTACTGCAGCCAAAAGATTTACTCGACACTTCAAATTAATGTGTATTCATGATGTTATCAAATACTCTGTTACAAGTAAAAGTCCTGCATTGAAAAAGTTAATTAAGTAAAAGTATGCAAGTATAATCAAGGAAATGTACTTAAAATAATTAAAAGTAAAAGTACTCAATGCAGAAAAATCCTCACATTTGAGAAGCTGGAAACATGTTTTTTTTTAACAAGAAAAATGACAAATCAAAATAGTTCTGTCAATCAACTAACTGATTAATGGTCTAATCATTGCAGCTGTACCGATATATTGTTGAATAGTTTAATTTCTAACAAACTATCATATTTTATAAACTCTTCATGTGCAAAAATCTTACTTTGTAAAGTAACTAAAGCTGTCAGATAAATGTAGTGGAGTAAAAAGTACAATATTTCCCTCTGAAATGGAGAAGAAGTAGAAAGTGGCATGAAAAGACTCAAG
>JAOVVB010200156.1:0-40217 GCA_028570985.1 Heterobranchus longifilis
ATTGCGAAAGATTTATGCGTCATCCACGACAGGCACAACTTTGTCAAGTGATGAGGTGAAAATGTATTTAGTTATTTAGTTTATAACACTATAGGTTATAACTCACATGTAAGATAGCAATTCTTAGTGTTTTATTGTTGTTTTGTTGTTATTTTGGTTTGGTTTGTCCATTCTGGGCTACTGTAGCTGCAAGATGGCAGACTCCATGGCGGGAGACCCGCTCCCCATGTAGATAAAAACGGCTCATTCTAAGGTAATAAAAACAAAATAATTCTAATTTTGATGGGATTATATACTAATTAAAAAATACTAATGAATATTATTCAATTTTTTCCAACACAGGCAGCTAAATACTACACACTGGACCTTTAAAAATGTGGAGTAAACTATCTGAAATTAAAGCATAAACAAGGGACTCGGGAGCGCCTTAGTAGCCGAATGGTTACAGTGCATGCCCCAGTTTCGATTCCAGCCCTGGGACCTTTGTTGCATGTCATACTCCTCTCTCTCCCCCCGTTTCCAGTCTGCCTCTACGCTGTCATCTGTCTAATAAAGACGAAAAAAAGCATGAACAAAGAAAAAAAAATAAGGGTTGTATAACGCATTTCAAAACACCAATGTCTGTTGTTTTTCATGCTGACCCATACTCCATCGGCATCCCGTATCAAGATACACCACTATCCTATTTCTCAGCGACGCTCCACAATAGCAGCAATTTTATCACTCCACCCTGGAAACCGTACCTTGACAACAGCTGTATGGCACGTCCAGTGTGCGCTGTTATCCTTGAAACTAAAACTCTTCAGCTTTTGTCATCTAAATTTGAAGTAATGCATTACAGTATGCAATGACTAAAACCTCATTACATAAAATTTAGAAACGTATGAATGACGAAGTGCTAAAACCAAAATGAAACTAAAAACGATACTGAAAGTAAAATCCAACACTACTGAAAAATGAACATTGTTCTGAAATAAGAGGACCACATAAATCCAGATTTAAACGATGACGGAGATAAAATAAGAAGGAAGGTCAGAGTGATATGCTTCACCACTGGCACCCAGTGAACTGAATACACACAGGTGGTTCACTGCTGTGTGTGTGTGTGTGTGTGTGTGTGTGTGTGTGTGTGTGTGTGTGAGCGTGACTGTCGCTGCCAGTGGAGACTTGAGGCCTGGGGTCGGTGTTGGGAAAGCGGATGTGTCTGAGGCGGCAGGAAGCCCTGCCCTGTCTTTCCCATGGTGAGAAGGAACCAGGACATTGCTATTACTCGTTTCAGCGCCCGGACTGATACCGATTTAATATCCGTTTGCAATACAGATATCAGGGTTTTCCCTTGGTTTTTAGAGGGCTTAGGTGCAAATTACGTCATACATGTACGTTCATTTGCATATTGGTGACATGAGGGTTAGGGTTAGCCAAATAACTACAATACAAAAGGGACATCATATAGCCTATTTGAAGTAAAAAAAAAGTGGAGGGGACAAAAGGGAGACAACTCCAAGAAAAATCCACAACAAAACATTTGAATGGCATGAGAGTTATGGCGCTTATACTGTACTACTATAATGCACCACTTTCTGGTGCTTTGAGAAGTTCTAATCCAGAGAAAGTACCACAGCGAGAGCGTCAACGTAACCATGGAAACTCACTACGACTGAACTCCCACTGCCTATGCACAGCGCAAAAATACTTAGGTGCTGCACCTACATATAATGGCAGGGAAAACCATGGATATTTAAAGTCTATTTTCAACAATATGTAAAAAAAAAAAATATCAGGTAACCTGACCTTCAAGCATTTTAAGGCTAAGATGATCATGAGCCCAAAGACTCAAAGAAAGACTGATAATCACTCACTGCACAGAAAAACTGGGAGTCAGTCTGAAAATGTTGGTGAATAACTATTTTACCTTTCAGCTTTGTCTTTTACTCAAATCAATTTGACTTACCTGGGGTTTGTTTACAAGCTGTCTGGCCACTCTTGAGTACAATGATTTTATTACTGATAGAACCGATGTTCAGATTTAAGAAAGAAAAATCCAAGTTGTAGTTTAACATGAATTCATAAATTTGGGCAAAAAAACGCCCGATAATATTAGACGCAGTGTTGCTGTGTGGCTCCCGACAACAGCTTCTCGATGTGTGAGAAGAAAATCGTGTCTCAGCTGCTGATTAAAAATCCTCTGGTTCATTTTAAAGGCCTCATATGTGGGCTCAGCCAGCTATAGAAACCTCTGCCACTTGTTCTTCCACTTCCCTCCTCCATCATTCTCACCTCCTTGAAAGAGAGGACACAGAGCAATCTTTTTCACTTGCTACTCCCTTGAAAAGGTTAACAGAGCTTGACTTATCACTCCATCATGTCAATGTTTTTGTCTTAGCTTTTATCCACAGATTACAATGATCATTTCAAAGGAGAGTAGCCACCAAATTTCAGGATGGCATTTAAAAAAATACCTCTTTCCCTCAAACTCTTCTGCAGGTATCTACCAAACATCCGAGCAATGAAAAACCAGTAGAGATATTTGTGACAGTCTACAGCTGTAAAATATAGTCTTGCAGGGAGATATCGCCGCAGTAGAGTAAAAGTATAGATGAGATAATGTGGTAGATTTGGGCTAAAAGTGGGACACACAGGCCTGAGGCATGGAAGCTGTCCCCTGAGGCAGGCCTGGGTCTTGTAGTGCTGTTCCACACCATTACATCTTTTCTACAGCTTCCCGCTGAAGAAAAATGCTCTAATGGTTAAACCAAGAAGACGCTGAGGACTTTTCATGCACCGTTAAGCTTTCTCTGTGGGGCTTCTGGCTGGACAGTGGGAAAACTGGGTTATGGCAGACATACGAAGAGCAGGACCAAGGTGACGACTGGTTGCGCTGCAAAGCTTATGGCACCAAGACACTATCATCAGGTCCTTGTTGTACAAGGAAAAACTGGGTTACGTGCTAAATAATCCATCTTCTGGTACCAGAACTGTGGCAATGACTTTGTGCATGACCAACAACTCTAAAGTAGGGCTGTACCTGAATCAGATTTTTTTTTCTTTTGGCTGTTTTCAATACAAAGATTCGACTATTCGACTGATTGCGTTTACAAACGGTATCCAAATGAATCCCAACTGTGAAACACAAAATAATGTGTATCCTCCACATGCATTAGCTGGCTGGGGATACAGAAACACTCAGACATCATCAAACTCTTCAAAGTGAAAGTGAAAGGCGTGGAAGCGAACAAAGACACACGAGCAGGACTACAGCAAGAGCTCAACATATGCAAATTACCATGCCCATGGGCTCTTACATTTCTTGCACTGACAGAAAATACTGGCTGTCATTAAATGTCACTTCCAGTAATAAAAGACATAAACACATAGGTGTCAAAATAACAAAGCAATGGGAATTTGCCCATCCAGGGTATGTCTTTATGTAAATTTGGAGACGGCTTGTGACCGTGTCCCACTAGATGTCTTAGAGGCTCTGCTTTTGTGGCAGTTAGTGAAGGAAGTTCTTGGTAGGTGGAGACCTCAATATTGCATCTCTGCTTTTTGCCAATGATGCAGTTCTGATGCTGTGACCTCCAGTGCACACTCGAGCGAATTGAGGGTCAGGAACTCTCAGTTGGAGGCAATGGGACATGTGATGGAAAACAATGGATTTACCCATTTCCAGTCCCCCTTGGGTTAAATGTATCTCAGGGTGAGGGTAAGATGTGGTGGAAAATGAATGGGCGGATTGGTGTGCTGTCTGTGGTTCAGCCAGCGTTGTGCAGGAGTGTCACGGTGAAATCAGAAGGAAACTTGGAGTAGAGCCATTGCTCCTTCGTATTGAAAGGAGCAAAATTAAGTGGTTTGGGCATATAATTAGGATGCCTCTAGACACCTCCCTGTGGAGGTATTCTGGCCTGAGAACTCCCTGGAATCCGAAGGAGAAGCTGGAGGACATGGTTGAGGAGAAGGACGCCTGAGCCACCTTTCTTACAACCAGAGAAGTGGTGCAGAATGGATGGATCTAAAATAGCAGTAACCATCTGAATGGCCATTGAGAGACCAACATCTTCAAGAACCACCAAAGCGTAGAAACCCTTACTTAACTATCTATTATAAATTCAAGTGACACAGGGGAGGAGTCTTCATATAAGGAATCTGTTTCAAAACCTACAAAGAAGCAGCTTACAATAAACTGATCTCTGAAAAAGGACTATCTTCGCATAGATATTTTACAGTACGTTACCCACAAATCTGTATTCCACATTTTTTGCTAGTGTTTCTGAAATGTGACAAGAAGTGTCCTGTTGAGAAGAAAATGTTATGCACACTTAAACAAAAATGCAAAACAATCCTGGATCATTTCAATCGACGCGAAAGGGGGAATAACACTTTGGTAGAATTTCCTCCTGGGGGGAAAGCTCGATGTTCCCATGGGCTATTTTCTTTAGGAAGTACAGGTTTGAGGTTTACTGCTTTTGTCTCAGTGGAACTATTTTTCACATGGACCTCTCTTTGGGGTCAGGAGTGGAGGAAAGAGGGCTTAAATGACCTGAGACTTACCTCAGGGCATTATGGTACTCTGGTAGAGGGAGTAGGAACCGTTGCTTTGACACAAATGTGTGATATTTCTCTTACAGTGCCCCCTGTGAAGCTCAAGACATTTATAGCCATTGCCAAGTAGAATAACAGGGCGCCAGCTCCCGAAAAACAAGGTCTGTTTTAGTTTGACTGTCCTCCCAGCATTGCTCGAGAATAAAGGTATAAAAATACCATGAGTGAGAGGTGCTAATAATGGCTACTGGTAAAAGGACACACAAACAAGCAAAAACTCACACAGCTTTCTGTGTGTGCACACATGCATGATAATGAGCATATCATTACATTGATATATTTGATGGTGTACCAGAAAGTCCATAAAAATAAAGAATTACTGCATGTTTTGTGTCTGTTTACATCTGTTTGTTGAGACTTCTCTTGAAATTTGTACCACAGTTGAATTGAAAAAATATCCTGCAATTAAAAAGGCAAAGAATAGAGAGTAGAAGATATGATAATATGGGTCAAGATTGGTGCAAATCAAGCTCCTTAGCACTCAGATCACCAAAAAATGTCACCTGACATGGACATGCAGCTTTTTTCTTTTACATTTTCTTGACTATATAAGCAGAATTCTGTTTTAGAGCTATTCGTCTAACCCATTCTGAGTAGGCTGGTTTTTATTTGTTAGCCCATTCTCAAAAAAAATGTTTTGACAACTGTTTATGTGTGCACACATTGACTGATTCCATTCAACAGTAGAGAATAAAATGTGTTTTTACCTATCATGGGTTCGCATGAAGTCCCAAGATTTCTTTGTGCCATTCTGTGGAGGAATAAGACAAAATAAACAGCATAAGTTAATACAACAAAGGCAACACTTTGAATTCTCGGTGGTTTGACAACTGAGTTAAACAAAAGTGTATACAAAAAGTGTGCATGCATACAGTGTGTATTCAATGTACCACAACTTCTCACTCCCTTTGTTGTGTGACTTCTATGCCAGGATGTCAAATCCCTGTTGATTTATTTTATAATTAATGTAGAGGCAATCAGCTGCCCCTGATGCTTGCTTGGGCGTGTTGAATTAATATCACAAACCATAAAAAAAAGCACTGTGCCTGCAGCAAACAACCTTGTTGAACTTTATTAACTGCAGTTCAGCAAAAAGTTTTAATAATTACTTGAATAAGATGTTAAACAGTAGCCAAAAAACTTACATGACAGAAGTTGTAGCTAAGTGTTTACATGCCCTGTAATCACACCTTCACATCAACAGGACATGCAACTGAGCATGTTAATTTCCAGTAAATTTCAGTAAATTTCCAGCAGCGCAATTACAATAAAACCGCAGAGGCAGGTACGTGATCAGCACTAAAGAGATACAATCACAATCAACACAAAATACTCTGGCATACAGAGATCTTAAATATGTTGGCAATGACACACACACATTGTTGGCTCATCACTTTGCAGTACGCGTAAGTGACAAAGGTAACCGTCCTGATAGTTCACGTTGAGGTTATTTTCATTCATACCAGGTGAAGCGAGGAAAGGTTTTTGCAGTTCAGGGTGCAAAACTACATTAACGGAAATGACAATTATATTCACTTTTAGTGTAGAGTCAACAAATAATTCTCATCCACCAATGTATACTGTAAGTGCCTGTAGCTGTGGCTTCACTGGTTTCTAGTTTAAAACATTAGCATGTAAAATATTGCCGGGTCAGTTTTGCAAAGGCAAAGTCATCAAGGTAAGAAACACCTGGCTAAAATCTTCTATCCTGATATAGCTCATTTCATATCTCAATAGCGATATATATCACGATATAGCATGTTTTCTGGTAATTTAATACATAGTCTATATGAAATAACCACATGGTAAAGCCTATTTTTGTGTACTCCTGTGTGAATTAAATACTTGTATGCAGTATTTAGTGCAAAATGAACAGACAAAATAAATAAATGTTTCCGGCTATACACTGAATGCATGCACACAAATACAGAGTAATAAGATTAAGAAATTTGAGTTAGTATGTGCTTGTTATTATCAATTTAGACAACGTAATTAATTGTGTATCACGATATCTCGATATACGATTTCATCACGATACGATTCCATTGGAAGACGACAAATTATCATATTGAAATTATCGCCCAGCCCTACTTTTAAACCACTCAATATAATCTGACTTTTATTTTTTATCATTCACATCAAATCAGCAAAGATGTGTGAATTAAACGGAAAACTTCTCTCCACATTGCATGCTGTATAAATATGGTAAAGTTGGCCTACATTTTCTATGCCTGAGGAAATATGGCCTTGATTCAAATTTAGGCTACACCCCCTCTCCACCCACAAGCTCTTTCAGACGCAGGGATGACAGCTTTACTAGAACAGGCTTATTTCAGCTATGTGCCGTCTTGTGTGCGAGTGTGATGGAGCAGTTTCAGTGCCACCCAAAGAATGGGAGGAGGTGAAATGGCAAGCTAATTGCACTGATAGAATCAGACATAAATAAAGCTACTGTTGTGGCAACAGCGTTTAAGTTACGATGTTCCACTGCGCCACAGCTGCAATGTGCAACTTTAAGATTTCTATCGAAAAGGCAATAAACTCACACACACAGCATGGTCTCAAACTGTTAAATTGTTTTTGTCTTTTCTGTTGTTTTTATGGTCTACACTTGTTCGGTCTTATTATCGGCTTGTCAGTCATCTGTGAAGCACGTTGAACTGCACTAACCTGTATGAAAGGTGCTACACAAATAAAGTTTGATTGATTGACTGATTGAATCGCAAATGACTGATTTGACTGATAGAAGTCTCTCTGACATTTCTAAATATGCTCAGATTAATTCTCCTAACAGGGTATAAATATGTCTGTCTGAATATGGCTGTAAAAGTGCTATATGTTGTGAAAAAATATCATTAACGTCTGTACAATATTGTGCACTCAAAATACAACAATACAGCACACTATAACCTTAAAGGTTATATTTTATGTAGACAAATAATTTAAAATAAATAATACACCCACAGAGCTTTTAGAAAGGTGCAGAATAAATGTATTGCTTTTCCAAAAATAAAAAAATTAGCAGTGATTTAATCATTTTAAAAATGCTGTCGGGTCCAAAATTAATGTTTTGTTTACATCTGTGTGAGTTGTCTGACGTTTGGTTTCGATACTAACAAGTCTTGTGAGCCAATACTATAACAACGTTGATCATGTGATACCTCTGTGCCGTCAGCGAACAAGTTGCCATGTTTGGAAAAGCCGCAAAAATGACTGAGTTTGACGGTAAGCACCCGGTGGCTTCTCCGGTACCGTTAGAAATCTCAAGTTCTCAGTGACAAACGGAGGAGCAAGACAAGGGTGAACGCTGGATTAACTTTGGGTCGTTAGACTAAGCTGAAGGCGCTAATACTGGAAGAACTCACCCCAATGCTGTTTTACCTAATTTATCAACAAAACATTTTACTCTTATCATTCATCCATAAAAAAACTACTCTAAATCACACTTTCAGTCCTCAAAAATCATCTCAACAAAGGGTCAAACGACCGGTGCATGACCTAACGGGTCACGGCCACAGGGCCTCGATGTGAAGCCAAGCTAGCATAATGCCGTTCATGCATCATTAACTATCATGTTGTGGTGTGAAATGAGAGCATGAAGCCAAAGTTTCTGTAGGTTTAGTTATGGTATTGCTACGGTATCACCTTTATCTACTGTAACAGCTATGTCAGGTCTATGATAAAGGCTTACTGTAAACAACTGACCTTAGTTTAAAAAAAAAAGTTTGCCATCATTTATAACACACATATTTATCAATGTAGCACTTTAGCTGTGCACGCACTGTCACAGAGCTATCGATATACAGGGTTTTATTTTTGCAAAATTTTTGAATCTTTAAAAATGGTTAAAAGATTGACCTCTGCTCACAGTTGTAATATGCCTATTGGATATGAATTAGCAGGCCAACAGAAAATTAATCAGCAACAACTTTCATAATTTATTTAATAATGCATAATGCAAACATATAAAAAATATTCACTGATTTCAGTCTTTCCAATCTGCTGCTTGACTCTGTCTTTTATATTAAAGTTGTACTGTATGATATAAGAGATTAAAAAAATGTTGCATTTAGTCTATCCATATTTTTTTTAAATTGTCCATCCCGCAGGAATGTATACACTGAGCCAGACTACCCAAAGACAGCAGTGATACCAATCTTTCTTGGGCTGTCAGCGATTAGTAAGGTGTTGACATCATCTAAACTCCTCACTGTGGTGTTGTGTCATGAAAGATGGTCTACTAGAGTAATTACTCTCACAAAAACCTGTCATGTCAAGAAAGTGTGCCGACCGAGTGTCTTACACGCCATCATTCCTCCTTGAGGCCAAGCCAGCCGCACCCTCTCGCTTTTCCTCAGTGAAAGCAAAACTAGTGTGAAGGCGTGTGTGTGTGTGTGTGTGTGTGCGTGCGTGTGATAAATCACTTGTCGTGACTGAGGTGGAGATGCACTTCTCGTGGCTTGCTGCTTTGTAAAGCGTACTTATTGAATAATATATGAGACAGAGCAATTTTCCTGTCAATGAACCTAATACAGGTAAATTGTGGAGTATTTTCACGTAGATTCTAAAAAAAAGATGTACACTAGGGCTGTCCTGCATATGTCAAACTGATATTTTATTGCAATATACTTTGCATTGAAGCTAGAATAACTACAATACTTTGGGAACATGTAATAATAATAATAATAATAATAATGTGGCAATGTGAATAAATAGGACATTCCATTCCCTCTTTTGTTGACATTCTGTATGTAATTGTTTTAATAAATGTTTAGTAAAGAAAAGGTGCTTTGTGGAGGATACAGCACCAATATTTAGAAAACAAACATGTGTGGTTTGTGGTTCTGAAACGGCAATTATCTGCAAAACAATTGGTAAGCACCCAATGACATTTCCCATAACTCCTACCTATTGAGTCTTGCCTGACCGCAATGTAGACAGTCTGTGGTTTGGAGGTATTTATTGACCATCAAAAGCTAATTTTAAGCTGTGCAGTAGCACTTCAGAGGCCGTCACCTCACAAAAAAGCTCTGAACAAAACTATGTGACTCTGAATGCGGGTTTACTCCACCTTTAACAAGCCGGCTAAGAAGACACAACAAGTAAGTAAGACATTTTTGTAGTTCCTGGGAGTTGCATCTCTCCTGTTTTGTTATAGAGTCTAACCACCTCCCCAAATCTCCAGCCCCAAGCTAACACATCCCAGACCGGTCAACTGAACACCAAACCACTGATAGACCAAACCAATATCAACCCTCCACCTGGCAAGCAGACCCCCAAATTGTCAAACAGAGCATCACTGGGATTAGCACTTGTAATGTAAGGAGAAGATCACAGGTCAGTAATACAGAAAGAGTTTTGTATATTGGCTTGCTGTGAATAAACCCATTTAGTTCATTTTTGCGCATCACCACATGAAAGTGTCTGCTCCGTACAGCAGCAGCAAAGTCGCAGCAGTAGCAGGAGTCAGATTTCATTTATCACCTGACGAGACGGACAAAACGATGGCGGAGGATTTGGTGTCAAAATGAAAAGCAAAAGAGCAGAATCAGATAATTATATCACTGATAATAAATTATGAGTGTGTTTTCTTGCCAGATTCACTTGTGGCTCGTGGAGAACAGAAACTAGATCGTGAGCTATAATCTGAACAGCCCAAGTGGTTAACACTGTATTTATATACAGTCTAGGGTTAACATGGAAGCGGGCAGCGCTGAAACAGAAAGTTTCACTTTCAGATGTATCCACTCTTTTAAAAAAAAAAACAAGCTCAATGTGGATGAAACTGAGAGAAAAGGATCAAATTTGGCCACCTGAGTATATGTGAGATTGCTTTACAGCAAAAACAGGAAGAGTGCACCGTCCTTCCAACGTAATAGGGAGCTACATCTTTCAGAGATTTTTGGTTACAGCAGATGGTTGAGGGTGTGAAAAGCTGATGATGAAAAAAATCACTTCTATTCAAAAAAGCGAAAGAGAAAAGTAAGTACCTCATCCGGAGTGATTCCAGGGAGGGGAAACAGGTCAGAACGATATTTATTTATATTTTTTATATATAAATTGCAGAAATGTGGCCTTAATTTTGAAGACCAGTAATATCAGTTAGAGACTTAAAGAAAGATTAACAACCATCTTGATCATAGTTAAGGCTCAAAATTGTGTCAGTCGAATCAGATTTGGCTGATCAATGCAAAGATTCGACAATTCGTTCTGTGCTGTACATAATATAGTAAACAAGGCAGTTAGCCCTCCGAGGTATTGCGCGCTAACTAAGCTAATGACGTGCAACAACATTTTTTGCTGACACAAGGTATAGAGACTATATCGTATTATTATGTCAGCAGAGAAAAGGCATTTTTAAAAGTGTTGCATTCAGCTCTCAGTACTTTTGTAGCATCCAACTGAATCTCTGTGGTTTGAAGTCTCCTGCGTCGCTGTTTTTTCTTTCAGATATGTGCTCTTTTTACCGTTTCGTTTTTGTTTTCAGCTGTAGATCTACAACTGTGTTGTTGTGTTAACTGTGCTGAGGAAGAGCCAACATTTCATGATTGTGTTGCTTCACAATAAAAGCTTTTAAATAACAAAATAACGGGGCACTTTTATTGTGAAGAATTTATATGAAATTAAATGTGTTTTCTACCTCTCCTTTGACGGCTGCTAAATAACAGCAGAGCGCCGACACATCACAGGCAAACCTCAGTGGTTTCTGTGACATGAAGAATACTTTTTAAAATACTAATGTTTAAAAATACAAACACGGCCAAAATACACAAGCTGTAGCCCCGAAAAGCCACGCCACTGAAGACACACCTTCAAGCCGGTTGTCCCTTGTACACTGCACACTGACGGACGAAAAAAACAAAGAAAAACGACGGCTCGACCTGAAGAATCTCAGTCGACTGCGGGATCTCCGACTGATGATTCGAATCTCCGACTTTCAGGGGGCAGCCCTAATTATAGTCTAGTTTCTTTACAGCTTCACTGATCAAACACCAAAAG
This sequence comes from Heterobranchus longifilis, assembly GCA_028570985.1. NCBI lineage: Eukaryota > Metazoa > Chordata > Actinopteri > Siluriformes > Clariidae > Heterobranchus > Heterobranchus longifilis. The sequence continues at coordinate 11,599 of JAOVVB010200156.1, forward strand.
ATGATTTCTTTTCATGCAACCACATACTGTATGAGGTAAATCCACACGCATACGCACACACGCACACACACACACACACATTCCCTCTCTAGTATCCTGTCACCACTCACAGATGGTGGGGTTCCCCTCATTACTCGGGCCACTTGCTGAGAGAAGGGGGGCGGGGACAGCCTGAATGGCCCAGGGGAGACGGAGAATCATGGCCGACATGGATTACGACAGAGAGATTAGCCCGTGGGGAGACAGAGAGACATAGACGGAGAGAGAAAGAGAGGGAGAGAGAGGAAGGGAAGCAGGAACAGGCTACACAGGACCTTGAAATTAATGTGGTCCCTCTGGCTTTGGGCATCAGAAATGACAGACTCCTGTGTGAATGGCTATTGTAGGGAGGGATGTATGGTCTTTTTAGGTGCTTAAAGTCTAATAACCATCTCACACACACACACGCACACACACACACACACACACACCTCTATACACTATAAAGCTGGCAGCTGCAGCAGGAAGAAAAAAAAAATCAACTACCGTCCTCAAATACAATAGCACTCTTTGAATCTCAACATGTGCTCTCCAGTTTTTTTCGGGTTTTAGCTTCAGTCTCTGTCTTCTTCTCACCAGCCCGAACAAAGGCAGCAGGGCTATCACACACACATTACAACCAGTGAACTAATGATCAGAAGAGTTTAAAAATGACAATGACAAAAAATCATCTGCACCTGCACAAACTGATCGAGCAGTAACGACAAAATTACAGCTCTGCAGCATTAAAACAACCTGGTAAGTGTTTCCTCTCCATGAGTGCCGAATCCAGTGTCAAGGACACACTCCTCAAGTACGCACCCATGTGACTGTGTGTCCTCGAGTGAAATCCACAGAAAGCATGTAGACCTCAACTCACATCAAAGTCATTTTACATGTTAGTGTCCCTCCAATGCAAACTGAGATACTACTTGGAGGAATTGACCACAGCCTATTTCTGTTTTAAACTCGTATTGGCAGATTCAAACAGCTGTGAGAAAATATTGTACATGTGTGTAACTCTCATTGCATAAATTCACATACTGATTTGCGGATGTGCAAATTTTGTCCATGACTTCGCATTTTTTGATATGGTGTGTGAATGTGTTGTATATTCATATTCACTGCAGCAACTGCAGCAAAAATGTGAGTGTGTGGACTTCTTGATTTGTGATTCATAGCATATGAATGATTTGTACTCCTGCAATGAAGAATTTGAGAAAGTGAAGGAGAAAAAAAGTTGCAACTCTTAAAGCATTTTTCCTCTTGTAGGGCTGGGTATAGTTAAAAAATATTTGATACTGATCAGAATCAGAATCAGAATCGGAATTTGTTTTATTGCCAAGTATACAAGTATACAAGGAATTTGTTTTGGTGCAACGGTACATACGCAAGAACACAAAAAACACAGAAATATATATAAACGGATAAATAAATAAATTACCGGTGTAACAGCCCAAGATATACCCCCTGGCCAGACTATACCCGGGGTTAAAGTGGGCTAGCCTGCTTTATACCCCGGGTATATTGTGGACTAGTCCGGTCTATAGCCCGGGGTATTATTTCATATTTCTAGGTTAGGGTATAATCAGGACTAGAGGGGTATAGTCTGGCTAGCCCAAAATAAACCAGTCTAGGCTATTTTACACCCCAGGTCTCGGCCAGACTATACCCGGGTATAACACACACACACACACACACACACACACACACACACAAACATATTTACATATAAAGTCAATGTAAAGACGCGATCAGACGCGAGTTCTGGTCGGGCGATGCGAATGACGCGAATGACGCAAATTCGCGTGAGTTGAAAAATCGGAACTTCCGTGGCGAGCGATGCGAGTGATCGTACGAAGGAAGCGAGTCAAAACAGAAGATTCCAGCATCCAAACTCGCGAGTAGATTAATTTATTCACATCTGGTCTGAACACAACATTACCGTGTGGTCACACCGGGCGCGAATAAAATAATCTACTTGCTTAATTAGTTCCACTGTCACAGGTGTGTTTTGCTCCAATAATACCTTGAAAGTTTCTTTTCATAATAATGAAAACAATGTGAACCATGATGAGTAGTTATAACAAAACAGCTGCTGATTCAACTTAATACATTAGGCTTAATAAACTTAAGCTTAAACATAAGCTTTCTCATGTCCAACTTAGTTAGTTTTTATATTTTCTTAAGTGGCAACTTTGAACCAACAATTCAACTTCAGTGTGAATTCCACTGTTATTACTTCAGACAAAACAAGATAAAAACAAGAACTTCAATAACTAATTGTGTTAGATTTCCACTCACAGGTAATTCATGATCATACTGAATTATCACCATGACCTAAATCTAAGTTTTAAAATATGCAGGCAATCCTCTCTCATATACACTCATACACATTAGGCTTTACTGCCACGATTCAAGCTCAGACCTATAAATAACTATTCATGTGAGAAAATGTGTGTTTTAAGATCATAATGGATCTCATATTCATTGAGGGGCCACTGGCTGTAGGCTATACAAGATAAATAATTCCAGATGAATAATTCAAATCATTATAATGAATAAATGGAAGGTAATTATCCCGCTCCAAGTAGCAACCCGTGATTCAAGGTAAGCACGAGGCGACAGAGATAAGAGGGGTTTCCCAGAGTCAACGAGGGACAATCACCTGCTTTGTAGAGAGAGGCGAGGGAGAGGAGACAAAACACCAGTAAACACTAATGATGAAGAGAGCCTCGCGCACATGACATTATCTACTTTTAGAGTGTGTTTCCGTGTGTGTGTGTGTGTGTGTGTGTGTGTGTGTGAATAGGTTTTAGTTATTGACCAGTGGCTAAGCTGCAGATGTACCGATGAACATAAAAGGTTTGGGGAAGAGATGCTCCCTCAGTGTGACTGAAAGGCCTTTGTGGGGGGGTGGGGGGGGGGGGGAGTCCCTGAACAGCCCCTCCCGAGCCGCACAGGAGAGATGACGAGGATGAAAGGGAGGACAGGACGGAGAGGGGAGTCCACCATCATCTCTTTTGTTGTCCATCTGCTGTCTTAGCCGTTCCGCCATTCTCTTGACAAGCTTAACCCCCCCCCCCCCCACACTGCTGTCACAGGTGTAAACCCCAAATGGAAAAAAGTCCTCTCTGAGCTCCCCTCAACACGAGTGCCTTGGTACTTGAGTTTTCTGATTAAATTGAAAGCAACACTACAAAAGAGGTCTTCAAATTACAGATAGTTGCAGTTTCTTTGTGTTTAAAAAGTATTTTCCACTCTGGACTTTGAGCATTGTTACCAGTGAACAAAAATAGCCTTTATCTCTGACAAAATTAGCGCATATATGCTGTTTTTTTAAAACATGGGAAAACCCACTAAAAATAGCCGATAGACTGCTTTCCCATTGCCAGTATGCCTTTCTGTTTTTTTATGGTGCGTCATGTTCGATGTCAACAATGCGCCTGAAAACAGGGTTAGTTAAGAGTAAAGCAGTATGGAGGCCAGTGAAAATGTTATGGTGGTTAGGCTACTTCTTTTTTATATCTGTTACTTATTCAGTATCTCTTTCTAACTCTGTGCCGACTAATTTGGAACGATGTTCGAGTGCTGCTTGGAAAGTGAAGGATGAAATGTGTAGCTGAGATGACAAAGAGTTGCACAAATTAAGCGATGTGCATCATAGCATCGCGCCGGAAAAGGGGGAAAATTTTGCGTGTCCATCCGGGTGCCATGTTTCCATCACTGCCGATCGGAGCTGGAGCCAATAAATACCTGTGGCTACTGCAGAGTAATTTGTCCCGGGATGGGAATTAATGCAGATTTTAACCTTTCCCATTAAAGACAAAAGTCAGATGTTAGTGGGGTTTTTTTGTCCAGTGGGAAAGGGTCTTAAGACTAAGATAAATAACATCTTCCTATCATCTACAGTGTAAGTAACGCATTTTAAGAGTGAGTATTACCATTATATAATACATCTTCTGCACCGCTGTCTGTCACTACCCTGATTTTACACAACAGAAGCCAAGTCTGTAACCCAGGAACAGAGAAACTGCACAAATATTTTCAAACCTAAAAATAAATTCATCCTGGACTGCAGCCTATGTTTGGGTGAGAAAGCATTTCTCACTTTGCTGGAGACCATCAGGACACACAGTCATCACACTTTTCTTTTAGCAGGAGGACAGAATTAAAAAAGCAAATCTTTTTTTAATGAAAACAGATAAATAAAGCATAGTAATACTGATTTAGAGTCATGCTTCAGGATCAGTATGCAGTTAACAATATTGAGCATTTACTGCAAACCACTGAGGCAGCTATTATGAAATTTAACAGCTTTTGATCTCCTGAGATAAAAATGTACAGTTAACGAGATTTCGGTCACAGACGATCCACTCTGCCCGCCCTGTTTGCCACCATGACCTGGATAGCTAAAAATGGATAGATGAATGAATAGATGGATGGATGGATGGATGGATGGATGGATAGATAGATAGATAGCGACTTTACATGCACCCATGAAGCCCTGTAGAATAGACTGAGAGTATACTATGCTAGTATGAATGTACCAAAGTAGGTCTACAGGACTACTGAATCTATACAAGAAGCAATACAAAAGATAAGGGATGTTTGATAGCAGAAAAGTGATTGATTTCTAATTAGCCGATATGACAATATACTGCGAGGCAATATATATTTGTCAATTTGTCCAAATACACAAAATGAATACCACCCACATCTACATAAAATACATGCCATTGTGTCTATGAACATACACCAAATACACTAGTTACAAATATCCACCAATAACTAAACACATATGAAGAAAAATAATACTAGGGATGCACCGATCCAAATGGTTCTCTCTCGGTACAGATTCAGATATATTGGTGCTCTCTTTTCCCCAAATTTAAATATTTCTACCTCATTGGAATCATATTTATGTAAGGTGAGGCCAGAGATTTCTATGGCATTGAAAACCAAGTTACCGTGAATAAATGAATGTAACAAATAGCAAAAACAGTACATTTTATGATGACAGAAAACCTGCTTTTAATGCATCATGGTCTATATATATCCACTTAACATCAGGGTTTCCCCATTGTATTGCAAGTCCGGTGGCCCACCAGGCGTAAGTTGGGCTTAAGCATATGGGAATTTAAAAAAAAAAGAAGGATTTTAAGATGTTTTTTTAACTACAGTTACAGTGTTGGAAAACTATTTTTGAAATCTCTCCCTTTTAGCACTGATGTAGAGCCCTATGGAATCTGTTACAGTTTTTTTTAAATTCTCAATTTCGCGATTCTGCCATCAGTCTGTTGCTGGTCCACGCCTGGTCCCCATCAAAAAAACACTTGACACTGGGCCTAAGAAATTTTCTGAAGGAAAACCCTGAATCACCGCTGATATGCATCTCTAAATAATACCATCTTAAAGAGATCAACAAATCTTGCCAAAAGAGACATAAACAAACCATCCTCTCGCCGAGCAAAGGGCAGACGTTTAAGGCTTCACTCAGGCAAAAATATGTTTGGCTTTTATCGAATATGTTTCATGTTTACCAGTAGGAACCTAGCAACATTTTTAGTCATATTGAATGCCAACAAAATGCAGTATATGGAGTAAAGATCCCTATCTCCATATCTCCATACCATGACTTGAGAAATCAATTTTTTTTGTCACACTTTCACAAGTATAATGGTGTGGAAAGACCAAACAAAACTTGCAGGTTCAATAAGAACTATAGGACAAATAGATCTGCCTTTAAATACTTTGACATTCATGTAAAAGCCTGCAGCTGTCATTAGCTGAATGAATATTTCCCTGCAGTGTTTCATGTGGATGTTTTCACTGTAGTGTGGCAAAACAGACATTTAGAGTAGTTTTAACTCCCACAGGATATGAACAGGCAAGTCTCTACAATGTTCCTCGTGTAAATAGGCCATTTAGCTCAGTAAACTTGAACTGTCAAGATCTCTGACCTACAGACACTAACACCACACAGGCTGCACTGTCAATTTGACAGTTGGGATCAACAAGTCTCACCTTACCTGCAGTATTCACACGCAAAACATGTTTTCTTGTCACGTAACACTGCTAAACCGTGTTAACAACACCTCCTCATACTAATGTAAAGCAAGTGCTAACGTGATGCTCAATCTAAAACCATCTTCAGCAAGCTACCGTTAGCATGCTAGCTTATAGCTGTCTCTTAGCTGTCCCCGCTCCATGTCAAACACAGAGGAAACTAGTGTGTGTGAAAATATAGCGAATACGGTTGTTTAGTCACTGTGGTTAAAGTAACGACAATTGTTGCTGTCAACGTCTGTGTTTAAGGTCAGTTTAGCCTTCATGTTATGCTAGCATGCTAGCTGTAAAATGAATGGGGGTTGGGCTAGCCTACAGCATCCAGCATCCTCTATCAACCGTTGTATCAGACAGAAATAACTCACCTGGTTATAGTGCACCCTGAACGGTTTCAGATAGTCGGACTCTGTGCACGGAGTGACTTCAATGTTATTAATCTCTTCCATAGTTTATATTTGGAGCTGGATTGTTGGCTCACCGATGGTTGTCTGCTGTCACCGCACACTGACAGTGAAGGAATGTCTACGGAAGCCGGGAGAGGACATGAGACTGAACTGTGAGGATGAGAGGTGAAAGGGACAATATTAGGAATGGAGGGCAGTTAATCAGTGGTGGACAAAGTAGCATACACAACTCCTTTCCTTGAGTCAAAGTACAGATATCTCTGGTCAAATATTACTCCAATACAAGTGAAAGTTGCTCAGTCAAATTATTACCTGAGCTAAAGTACTGGACTACTTGCTTTTAAAAATACTTAAATATTCAAAGTTTATTTATTTATTTTTTTTTTTTTTTAAATCTCAACGAATAGTTGTATATTGTCACAATATATTCACAGAACCCAGTGGCTCTGAAACAACCCACTGAATGCACTGACTTGCTTGTAGAACCTGTAGAATAAAAAGCAAAGCCTATAGAAATGCACAATTAAATTGACAAAAGGACAGCCATTGTCATTTTCATTTTTGTATTTAACACAAGAAAAGAAAATTCATCCACTCACTTCAAAGTAAATGTAAAGAGGAGAGTCTTCATAGAAATATAGTGGAGTCAAAAGTACAATATTTGTCTTTCAAATGTAGTGGTAAAAGGTAATATGTTAAAAAAATAAATAAAAAAAACCTCAAGTAAAGATACTAAAAAACTGTACTTAAGTACTCAAGTAAATGTACTTCCTTACTGTCCACCACTGCAGTTAATTTATTTATAAAGGATACTGATTCAAGCTTTTTATGGAACAATAGTACAGTATTGTTGTTGAGAAGATTTACATTTTTATAATAGGCTATAAAGAGAAATTGAACTCAAAGGGCACCAATAAAAAAAAACTCTGCTTACATTGTCTAGATTTAGATAACAGAAGATTATACCACTCTCATATTTGTATGTTAAATGTGAAGATGATGCTAAAGATTTGCAGTTTTACAATGAGTTGTGTTCTTTATGCTAAGCTAAGCTAACTGGCTGCTGACTAATACTGTATTCCTTTAACAACTCAGACATAATAGTTTAATATTTATCAATTGATTTGGGAGTTTACACATCAAATAGTTTTTTCCCAAAAAATGGTTTCTGTCATATTAGGTAGTTCTTGCACGCTGATGTATGGTCAAGTATTCATCTTTCTGATACGTTTGGTTTTAATTAGTTATTTGATGCTATAAAAACAGGATGTGACATCAGCTGTGATTGACTGGGCGGGACTTCGATACCGCTGATCCACCACCCAATCATGACTGCACAGACTGGCTCCAAATGACCAAGATGGCAGCATTGGTACCCGGGATATTTTGGCTTCATTTTTGTACAGTGGGAAGAAGTGGAGATGCGTCGTCCATCTTTTTATACAGTCTGTGGTTCCGATCCAGTGTTGAGTTTAAAGAGCACCCTTAAATGCCAAATACAACTTCATATGAAACTTGACGAGAAGTCCAGCATCCTCACTGTGCTGAGCAATGAATAAGAGATGGGTGTGGGAGCACTTTCTCACCACCCCTGCCTTGGAGGGTGAGGCTGCATGATGTCACCCCCTCACATCAATAACAGCCTTATAATGGAAAACAATCTGCAGAGCTCCTATCTCGATGGGGCTGACTTCCTGCAACAAATGAGCCCCCAGTCCACCGCCCACTACACAAGGACAGGACGTAACACTTTTTGCGAACTGATTTACATCTAAATAAATACAGGCCTAGACGAAACAATGTGCGGACCAAAAAGAGGAACCGGCGTCCCTCCTCTGGGCACGTCCAATTTATATTGCCCGATTCAGCCAAGCTGCAGGGCACGATAAGACGGAGGGGGGGCTGCAGAGTACTTTAGACAACCTGCTCTGGTTTGCAAAGAAAAATGACTACAAAGAAACTATAGCAGAACTCTGAGGGGATGAAATGAGACTGAGGCATAAAAAAGCAACAAATAAATAAGTATATGTGAATATTCCCAACTGTCAAAACAAGTATTTCTCAGCAATTACTGTCATGGGTTTAACAGCCAATATTCTGTGCCAATATCTCGTGGTTGTTAGCTGTAAAAATTGTCATTTTCAGCTTTGAATTAGTACCAATCCAAATTGGCAACACTGCATCACTGCATTGCTTTTATTCGATTTTAATTTATTTCCATGAGACTATCTTGTGGTCAGCTACATCCAGGACTTTTCCCCGTCACCCTGAGAAAACAATAACTGATAACACTTTATATACAGTTAGATAAATTCCCAACTTCAAAGGGCCACAAGAGAAATCTGAGGGGTTGTGAGATGATTAATAGGAAAGGAAAGAAGTTAAACAAAGTTCTGATACACAGCTTTTCTCTTTGATTTCTGTGAAATATTTGGGGAAATGAAACTTAGCGGAAGTTCAATCAGGAACTCTTTACGCTCTCATTCATTCACAAATCGCTCGGCCTCTGTCTCTCCGGCTTCTACTCTATCAGCCGACTATGGTCGTTCACTGCAAGTAGTCCAACCAGATTTGGCCACGCTCTCCCTAACGCCACATCTACATTACTATGTTTTCATTTTAAATCGCTGTTTTAAAACAAAAATGATCTCAATCCGTACAAGCATCTTAGCACCGTATCAGAACTAATCTCTGTTCATATTAACACACGTTTTCTGGTGTAAACAGGAAGCAGATTGTCTATTCAGGAGTTGAAAATAATGTATGTATTATATAATAATAACAGAAAATACAGCAAAGGAAGAACAGCACTGGTGAAAAGTAAGACTGTATACATTTCTTTGCTTGGACCGACGACGATGTGGAACTGTTACTGAAAGTAAGAGACGGTAAAAGCGGCGGTAAACATAAATTGGGATTTGCAAAGCAAATACAGCAACATATTAGAGCGGTACCAGGAGCATGGCTGGGTATGTAAGCAGTGTCGGCATAAAGCCTTATACTTCCACCAGAGGAAGTCCCTCCTTCCTTTTGTGTGGTTCTCAAAGTCCCTCCGCTGCAGTCGGGGCAGAGCGCCGCCCATGACGATTGTGATTGGTTTAAAGGATTTGATACACAAGAAGGATGAAATCACAAAAGGTATGTAGACCTATATAACTGAGGACTGACTGATGTGGGCGTCCCGGTCATCGTTTCCAAAGTTCTCCGTTCTTCTTTGGCTCATGCTACACCCTTACACCAAGTTTCATGAAAATCAGGCCAGTAGTTTCTCTGTAATCCTGCTGACAAACAGACAAACCGAACCAAAAACATGGCCTCCTTGACAGCAGTAATAACACAATACCTTCAAGAATCTATTTAACTATTACTCCCCAACCCTGGTTATAAAGTAGCATAAAGTGTAAATACTCAAGTAAAGTACAAGTACCTCAAAACTGTACTTACTTAATGTACTTAGTTACATTCACCACTGCAAGTACGTCACAGTTTATGGGACTGATTGGACTCTAACATTTAAAAATAAAAAAGAGCACTGACAGTATGTTACTGTCTGCTGGAAGTATATTATTGTGTTTTACATACTGGATGAAATCATTCTCTGTATGGGTCACTTCTTCTTTGTGAATTTGAAAATGCATCAGAACTTCTTTCAGCAGAACACAGTCTGCAGCAGAAAGGGTTTTTTTTTTCCTACATGCTGGACTTTCCAGACACTGACTCCTCTCTTGGGCCTCATTTGAGCATCACCCACAAAAAGGCCTCCAAAAATCTTATCAGCTCCTCAGCCGGGTCCTGAGGCACGCAATAACGTGTTAATCCCATCCTTCCACGAACACGCGGGTGCAGGATCCTCGCAGTCACGACCAATTACAGTCTGCATGCGGCTGATGCAGGCCAGACTTCCCCGGGCTTAACTCAACGCCAAACCTGGAGCCTCCTGAAGCACCAAACCTTTTCTTCCTGTCTGCCCTGCTCTGTCTTTTTATGTCTTTTACGGTCTCCTTTCTAAATCATGTCCATCTCACTTTCATTTTTTCTGCTCTTTTGTTTCATTAAATCATAACTTTTACAATGATTTTTTACCACAGTTCAAAACTTACAATCAATCACATATGGGCTATATACTCCCTTTACTTTAGCAACTTATTTATTCGTTGTCATATGGTACTTTTTTACTTTTATATCAGCAATATCAAACTTAGTCTGTTCTCTAAATACCTTGAATAAGAAGCAGTTTGATTCATATTTATTTATGTGATGATTATTCTTATTTTGGGACTTGGTTTCAGTGATGTTTTTTTGTGTTGTGGAGTTTCTTTGCTGACTTTCTTTGTCTGTCCTTGAGTATTTTTCCCTCGTTCCTATCACTGTTGTCAATTCAATTTATTTTATTTAAAACAGGACAGGGCATATTAATAAACATTTCCATGTAAATATGCAAGATTTTAGCTGTAGGCTCATTTCAATCTTTAGTCCCTTGGCAGGTGGATGTTACAAAGCAAACAGATGTACATAAATTACACAACAACAACAACAAAATATGTAAAATAACATATAGAGGCTTAGTAGTAACACATACAGCAGGACAGTAACGGTTACACATAGTGGTATAGTGGTTGTACCTATAAAGTCACTGTCAACGGACCAGAGACTCAGTTGTGTAAAGACATTGATAAATTAATTAATACACATGGATCATAGTAGCCCAAAGTACTATTTGTAGTTGTGGAAACTTTGTAGTAACCCTCACATTAAAGGGGAAAACTCTCTCAGTGGTCTATCCATAGCATAGTTTATCAGCCAGGGTCAAGCAGGGATTTGGACCGGGGGCTCTGGGAATGCACTTAGCCACGGTGGCTGCTGTACCTCTGTTAGCTGTTAGCGGGCTCAGGGTGTGGGTCAAGATGGCCGCTATCCACCCGTCCAGCGGTCTGGACGTTCAGCCGCCACTCGCCTCGTCCAGGAGACGCTCCTATATCCTCCCGTGTGAGCCTGGATTTCAAAATAGCGCCATGTGTCAAAGGGGCGCTCGATAACGCGGCGCAGACATCTGTATGTTGTGTGGCGGAGGTGTGTGAGGAGGAGATGGAGGATCCATGGTGAAGACAGTAAGACATGATGGGTTTGTCCTTAAAATAGTACCTGCTATGTCTCTCCAAATACTGTGTGATTTGATTAGGTTGTATTTAGCCCTTTTTTTTTTAGTTATATGTAGACTTTATTGACCAAATGTATTGTACAGATACAGATAGCTATGATAGCACAGAACACGCAAGGGCAAGGCAGAGAGCAGAAAAACATTCAATTAAAAGTGCAAGGATAAAAATATACTAAATAAATACAGAATAAATAAATAGAGCAAAAGTTCCCAAGTGTATTGCAAATAGCAAAATTAGCTATTATAGCAAATTACATTCCATGAGTGTGCCTAATTGCAGACAAAACAACCATCACATGGTTTGTGCAAAATAGATGCAAAAGAGTAGAACTTGAAGTAGAATAGCTACTCCGCATTCAACAGCTTAATGACGGAGGGAATGAACGACTTGGAGTAACGGTTTGTCGGCAGATAGCGACGTCCTGACGGACATGGTCATGGTTAATAATACTTTTAGCCTTCTGAAGAACACGTTTCTCCCAGAGAGAGTTTGAGTCACTCTGCTGGACTCCAGTGATTTTGGAGCAGACTTTAACGATATTGCTTAGGCAGTTTCTATCCTTCACAGACAAACCGTTAAACCAACAAATGAATGAAAAAGTAAACTCATTCATTTCATTTGGTAATAAGTAAGGTAAATAAGTAAAAACCCCTCCTCCTCCTCCTCCTCCTCCTCCTCTGCAAGATCCAACTCTCAAGGCCATTGTAATGGAAACCCTCCTCTGCCAGGCCCTTATATTTTTAGGAAAAGCTATTATTGTTCTGTTCCCTTGTTGCTTTCGTGCCCCAGGATGTGTTCCCCCGAACAAGGTCAGAATTCCTGTTTTGTCATCATTATTCTACCAGAGAATAGGCGACTCGCCCACAATGCTTTCTGTTCGCTACGTGTTTGTCTTCCATGGATACAAATAGGCCTGAAATGGAATTCGGCCGAAGCTAAAGTGAAGCTATTGTGGCAGTGAATAGTTTGGATTTGGTCTAACTCAGCTGGAAGTTACCCTGAAGTCACTTGGACAAAAAGAAAGTTCATCAAAGTTAATTTATGAGGGGATTAGAATGAATAATAACATTAATAATATAACAAGTTTTAGACACAGAGGTTTTATAAGGAGGACAACTTGCACATCTCGGGCTGATTTTTCATTCACAAACAAAATAATACATCATATAACATGTGATATAACTACTATCAGTATCCTACATTTGCCACATTTCCACTTAAATCAGTGGTCTCAAACTGCCGGCCCGGGGCCCATTTTCGGCCCCTGCTCCTCCTCCCCACGACATGATGTCAAAAATATAATACAATCTGGCCTGCAAAATATATATTTTAATGATCTTTTCTAGTCATTTCTTACTCATTTAAACTACCCATGTACAATTGAAATAAAATCACTCAAGTACAGTACTTTCTGCTGTGATTATGATCCCCAAAACTAGATTCATGTTTGTGTTTGTTTGGCTGTGCATTGGAACCCTGAATCAGAGACATATGGAGCCGTGTCTCCACACAGTGGACTTCAAACGTCAGTACCTCCCCTCGTCCCACTCACCCTGCACTGTACGTCCTCTGTAGGTTTCCTTGTCAGGGCCATCAGAGGGCGTCTTAATGGGTCCTTCCAGGCAGGTAATTAGCTCTGATGGCATGTGCTCCCATAGTGATGCGAATGACACACACACACACACACACAGTAAAGACTATGTGACCCAAGGAGTTGCCACATTCTCTGGTCATTCTTGGGAAAAGACAATAGGTCTGCCTTGTTAAAATAGGCTCCCTCTCCGCAGGGGGGCCCAGCAGCTGTCCCATAGTATCATGCTCCAATGGTCCCAGCAGGCTCACTCACCATCCAGTCCAGAGGTTGTTTTTAAACTTTTGTGAGGACTCGTGAGTTCACGTGCTCCTCGGATGGTCCCATGTCCCGAGTCGGGAAGTTGTTCTTCGTCGGTGCGTTCGTGAGCTTTAAGTCGTAATGTGGAAACAACATGGACGCTACGAACAAGATGTGCTGTTTTTTATCGCTCAGAGCGTTTAAACAACACGTTACCTTCCATAAAACAGTGTTTCTAGAAGTGGGGTCCACTCTGCAAGGGGATCTGTGAAAAGTTTTCAGATTCATTTAGGCCTATTTAAATTATCATGATATGCATTTTTATTTTACAAAAGACTTCATAGTTCAATAAATGATATTTACATTTTAAAATCTATAATAGTTTATAGTTTACGTTGTCATAGGTCCCTCTAATATAAATGTTTCTTACCATCAACCCAACATTTACTTTCGTCCATCATGTTTCTGCGTAACATAACAACAAGTCGCGTACCAAAATGTTTGCCAACTTTCTGGAATTTTCCCAGTTGGGAACACATTTTTCCTACACCACATGAATGCAGCAATATTACATTTTGACGGTAGCTTGTGTATTTAACAATGGTTTGTGCAGGATGTCCCATATAACCCCCACTTGTCTCGGCACAAGCTACATAGTTAGTGAATTAGCTCTGCATCAGCAAAACAACCTTAATTAAATGAACCAAAATGCTGTGAAAGTCTCAATAAATGTCCCGTCCAGTCAGAAATAACTGTCTTTACTCACGCTTCATCAGAGACGCACACAGCTGACACCACATGGATGCAGTAAAGTCCACTTTGCACTCTGTTTCTTGAAGGTGCCCCTCCTTATGCCTCTTAATTACTGACTGTGGGACGCAGTTGCGCATTTCGCCACAAGAGGGCACTGCTACGCCAGTCAACAGCTTTTCTAACACACGCTGACGTCATCAACCAGTGGTGTAACTTCATCACTCAGTCAGTCAGCCAGCCAGCGAGGGAGTCAGCAACAGTTTTAAACCACATTTTTCTGATACATTTTTAGATCTTGGTCGTTTTTTACTGTATATTTTAACCAGATGAAGGATTTTAGTCATCGGACCTCTGGATCGTAAGTTATCAACAAGCTGAGCAAATGTTAGCGACAGCTCGCAGCCAGTAACTTTTTAAATACATTTATTGTTGTCTCCATCTTTTCCATTTTGGTCTCTGTGCTTTTCCAGACCTCCACACATTCAGATTATTCTATACATTTACTTAACGGTGGTATTGTCAATGTTTCTGACATCAACCTGGAACATTTGGGACATTAGGCTTAACAGGATGACACTATTTTCTGCCACAACACTGATTGGTCTATTTGTCCAAATCATGTCTTTATTTTCATCCAAATCAACATATAAATTCAGCAGGATCACACTTTATGAACTGACATATTTTCTATATTATGCAGTCAGTTTGAATAAACAGTGGGCCTCCACCAGCTCCAATGCACCATGGGACTAGACAGTTTCATTCTTATCCTCAGACCTCTCAGTGAAAGTCTTGAGTTGTGAATGTACAGTAATGCCTCGAGAATAAATCCATTGTGTGTTCTTTCCTCTGGAGCTGCAGTAAAAAACCCAACACTTTGTTTAAACTGCGCTGCCTTTATCTTTTTTCTGACCGTATGAGTGAAGCTGTCGCAGCTGGACTCCCGCAGCACGGTGAGATAATTGTGATAAGACGTGGCTATGAACAAACATGGCCACCAAGGCCAGAGGAAGGGCGGGACAATGGAGGAGAATGACTGCAGACCGGAGGTGTTGGCAGTCTGTCGTTACAGCAACGCTTGTCGGTTCTCTGCAAATGAGCTCCGTGTTGAACTCTGACCTTCTTTAATAACGACTGTGAATGAAACTCTGCTAATGAGCTTCTGCACATTCACATGATGCACCCCCCCCCCTTTTAATAACTTATTTATTGACTCATTTTGTGCATACATAATACAAACTCATTTTGTCATACAGTAAATAAAGCACGGCAAAGAACATGCCGTAACGTAAACATCATATATAAATTATTTATTAGTTATTACATTTCTAATCTTATTTCTAGAATAAATGGAAAACAGTCCTTTCTACTAGAATAAAGTGCATATGTTCTTTCTTTCTTTTTTCTGTCTTTCTTTCCTTCTTTCTGTTTAATCTCTGTCTTTCTTTCAGTCTTTGTGTTTTTCTGTCTTTCTTTCCTTCTTTCTTTGTTTCTGTCTTTCTTTTTCTGTTTTTCTTTCTTTCTGTCTTTCATTCTTTCTCTCTTTCTGTTTTTCTGTTTTTCTTTCTTTCTTTTTTCTTTCTTGTATGAAGCACCAGTGTGTCTGGTAGGTGGTCATGTTTTGACTTGAATACAAAGGAGATCTTAAAGCATTAATTTGAGCACCTTAAATCTCTCCCTGCCTGCTGATGGATGACACTGACGAGGTTACTCTGGTGAAACACTGATCCTGGATCTGTACAGAAACACGTTTGAACCACGTTGCTCGAGGCCAAATGTTCCACTTTACAGAATCAGACATTTGGAGTGTTGCCATCTAATTTCATCTGAATCCAAATAAACTGTACATTTGTCACTCAGAAAGGTGATTCACTGCACCTCTGGTATGTGTGGTGATGCATTTAATGTCAAGTGGAAATTAAACACAGATTTGGTCATTTTTCTTTGGAGTGGTTTAATCAACGTTCAATCTCTTTTCTGTCCAATTTAGCAAATGCTAGTCTCACATTTTATACTGAGTATTTTCTCTGCGTTTTCGTTTTTATTCAACATGAAACTATGGAGTCATAGGAGTGCCATAAAAAAAAAAAATGTTTTAATCTATAAAGGAATAAGAAAATAATAAAGAGGAATACATAAAAGAATAAATGTGAAAACATAAAGACAAATAACAAAATATAAATGATAACCATTGTCATGTATTTATATATATTTATGCATATACATTTCTCTATTTTTTCTATATATTTATATATATATTTTTAACATTTATTTATTTTCATCTTTTTATTTTTCCTTATTCTTTTTGCTTTTCCTTGAAGGGCCAAGCTGTCAATCAAGTGGCTTTTTATTTACTTACTTATTATTTTATGGCCTTCCTGTGACTCCATAGAAACCCTGCTGTCTGCACAGAGCGAGCAAAATAGACTAAACAGTCCAAAACCAATGTTCATGAAATTACATTTTCATTTATCACATTTTCACTCTGATAAGTGCATTGACATTGTGCTTTTTCTTTACAGATCAATAACAAAAGCATTTTTAAAAATGGCAGACAATGACTCAACCACATACTGCCAAGCTAAAGTTATAGAAAAAGAGACCATCACTTTAAATGTACCCCAAAAAACAAATACCTATTAGTATAGTTATGATCGAATGAATGATTCAGTTTCACATTTGTAAATAATGAAAAATCCTTCAGTGGATCGATGGAAATGAAATTGAGTTGACCCCCATGCTGAGGTCAGGAGAGCCAAATGCTCTTGCTTCAGTCAAACGTGTCCCCCGCCCGGACACGCTGCGTGTCCTCTATCTGGTCTGACAGCAGCCGTTGTCTCTGGGGGAGGGACGGAGGAACTCGTGTCCCCTGACGGCTCACTTGAGGGTGACGGTTTGGAAAGTCCACTTTGACCTTTGACGTCGGGGCTTCAGGAGCGGACGGTCGTGTCCCTCCCCCCCTTGTCGCTGGCTGTTTGACCTTTCAAATGACCTCTGGACACTGTCCACGTCAGTCACGTTTGAAACAGCAGCAAGATGTGCAGCTAAATACTAACAACAGGTTTATGTTGTTTCAACAGAAGACGGAGATCCGACACAGATGAGTTTTCTTTGTTTGGTGCCGAGGTGCAGCTGGCAAAAACAAGAATACATCTGTAAAACAATTACAAATAAATGTGGAAATATAAAGAGGAATAAATAATTACATAAAGTGAAAATATTTATTTCAGTAAAGGGAAAAATAAAGGGATAAAAATAAATAAATGACATAAAAATAAACCAAAAACATATAGAGAAAAATAGAGTAATATAAATATATATTTTGAAATATATAAATATATAGTCATAAATGAGCAAATACATGTGAAAATAAAAGAAAATTTACACATTTACTATTTTATTTATTTATTTTACTCATTTATTCCACTTTATATTTCCACATTTATTTATTTTTTTCTCCATTGTTCTCTGGCCATTGCTGAAGGATTACAGTGCTGTCTATTAGCCTTAAAATGTATGAAACATTGTTAAAAACACAGAAATTCAAAAATGCACCTGAATCCAAAACATTTCTGTTACAAACTGTTTTTCAGGGGTCACAAACTAAAGTGTGCATTAGAATACATTATATTTTACAGGCCCACAGCGCCCTCTAAAGTCTGACCACAGCACAGCATTTGACACTGAAGGTGCAGTCTGATGTCTAATTTGCAGGTAATGTGTTAAATGACATGTAAAATGTGTTAAATGAGAACAGAAAAGTTTCAGCTTTGACTTTTAGGTTTTTGTTGCAGCACCACGAGTTAAAACGTGTTTTGCTCTTTTTGAGATACAGAGAATATGGATACATTAATTGTTTGACATTTCAGCTGTTCTCACTTCTTGGCAAACACAAAAACGAGTGTTAAAAATGTAAATGTTTTAGAAAACTGCAATCATTTTCAGGCATTGTTGATTTTATATTTCTGAACAATACGTAAAACCACGTCAATGGAGGTAATATCAGTTGTAAAGCCCATTAGTCTCAACACCAACACGAAATCTGTATTTCGATTTCACATTCTGCAGATTGATGGTCAGTATTGATGATACATTAAGAAAGCAATTCAACCCTCATGTTGTAAACAAGCAGATTAAAAAGATATTACAATATTTAATGTGTGCATTAATCATCACGGAAGAAGAAAGCATTTAAGCAAACCCTGGCACAGAATCAAAGAATCTAACTATTTTAATGCACGTATACTTTATTTAACAATTAATGCTCTCTAATGACAAATGTACACAGCTTTTTTAAAAAAGAATTAAGCGATCAGATCAAATTAAATTTATGAAGAGTAAAAACCATCGCTGCCTGCACACTGTGGAAGAAAACACAGACTGGGGAAACTGTACACTATATTTATTTTTTTATTCTTAGCAAAAGTCAGTTAATAGATTTCATTTTTCAACATCTATATTGTACAAAAATGGTTTGATTACAAACGATTGGAATCAAAATCCCTGATCTCAACAGAGCAGATTTCCATGAATCTTTTTGACGATCTTTGTCAGGAGATTCTTGCCTGGACTGAACGACGCCACAATCTCTTCAATCTGTTGGATGCTGAAAATAAATGAAAATATCAAATATTATTGATCGTAAGGAAATCGCGCAATGTCGCTTAAATATTCTTAGCCGCAATATCATTGTGCTACCTCGACACATTGTTGTTTAAGAGCTTTTAAAGTCAAACTTACGTCGTGTTTCCGATCGTGTTTTTGAAGCTCTGCACTTGAAGGACGTAGAGGCGGTCGATCAAACTGACACAGAAGATCACCTCAAACTTGGAAAATGCCTTGAGACTGCTGAAGACAATGTGCACTCTAGAAGGTAAAAAGGATATTATATCATGTAAGTTTAGTTTTTGATAGTTTTGAGAAGACACAATGGAAAATCTGGCTGAGACCAACAGTCACGTGACAAAAATTCAGTGAAACTTGGACTGTTTACACAGAGAGGAGAGGACAAGAGAGGTTGTAAATATGTAAAACAGAATATTTATACACAGTCTACTCACATCCTACATCACTACCTGTCTATGTACATATGTTATCCTGTTTATAACCTGTCTATTGTGTATATGTATATAGTGTGTTATCAGATGTTTTTATATTTTATATTTCAGTAGTAGTAGTAGTAGCAGCAGCAGCAGCAGTTTAGTATATTTAGTGTATTTTGTATATTCTTCTTTATATTTTGAGCTATTTTAAGTTATTTTGTATTTTATCTGTAGTTTCTTATTTGTATTTATATTTTACTGTTCTTGTGCAATACCTGCTGCTGTAACATAATACTTTCCCAATTTGGGATTAATAAAGTATCTGTCTGTCCGTCTGTCTGTCTGTCTATCTATCTTTTATGACTTATTGAATTACAACTGTGTTAAACTGCACAACAGACATGTTTGAGTCCTCCCTACTTCTACTTGTTTCCACAGAGGTGCAGAACATTATATTGCAGTGAAAAGGAGCGGCTTGGGGTTCAGGGGGTTAATAAAGGCTAAAGTAACTATACAGTTGCCTTAAAAATGTGATAAATATTACACACTCCAACTATCTTCTGTGGGTTTAAATCTACTTGAGTTCTTACTGAGTGTCCACGCAGCAGATGTTGAGAATATCGAGCCTCAGACTTCCCCACGTTTTCAGCAGACGCAGCTCCTCTCCCAGCAGACGACAGCGACTCACCACCAGGCCCACGTCATGCAGCAGCTGCATACAACAGGAGACAAAATACCTCTGTTCAAAGTTTCAGAGTAACTGAGTGAAATGTTGTTTCCACCACAGCAAGAACAAACATTTGAGACAGAATATTACAGATCCACACCTGCCAACCCCTGGAGGAATTTTTTTGAGCAGCACCTCTGCGACCTCATACAAATCTCTGCTGTTCGCACAATGAACTACTGTGCAGGATTTGCATGGACGTATTAGTACATCGTTTGCATACAGACAGCAGTCAAACAGACAAAAACAGAAGGCTGCACGGATATGAAAATTACTGATACCAATAATAGATTGTTAACAAAAATATCTGCTGATGTCAATACTGTTAGTTGGTCATCTATGCCTATGTTTGTCCATTTGTCTTTCACCTGCCTAAACACAGATTACCGAGAATCACTAACTGCATTTATAAAGGTTCTACTGTTAGAATAGTCATAGAATTTTGAAAATATAATGTTCAGCTAATTTGAAAAAATAATGACAATGTAGCTGTAAAACCAGCCGAAACAGTCTATTTTATGGCTATGGGGAAATACATATTTTAGAGCTGGTTAATACAACTGTTCTGATTATAGGTATATTACTTAATGGCATGATGAAATAATAACAATAGTCTGAATATGAACATGGCTGGTGAAAATGAAGAAGCAATCACATCCCTCCTTATGTATTGTACTTAATTTGCAATGGGGGGTGTTTCCTTTCCTTGAAATTTTCCATTTGAGTTGGCTAAGTTATACAGTACAGTACAGTACACACACACACACACGCGCAAAAGAAATCACTTGAGTCTTGGAAAAAAAAAAAAAAAAAAAACACAATTATGATGCTGAGCAAGAGCAGTGTGTGGGATCTTCTTTTTTCAAGACTCAGATGTTTTATTACAGAAAGTGTATGAAACCCATGACCAAAATAGTCATACATTCTGCCATTGTGTTACTTATGGATGGAATTATAGTGAAAATAAATGATTCCCTTTTTTGCTGGGGAACCCCTGGAAGTCCCCAGACCCAACAAGATAAATATAAGTACATCATGCAGCTGCACATGTGCTCCTCTGTCAATCATCACAACAAATCTCCACCCTACCTTTGGAACATGGCTGCTGGTTGGATACTTCTCCACCCAGTCAGTTTCTCCCTCGATGTACTGAGAGAGCAGTTTGTGAATGAGGCGGGCGTTGTCCTGCGACTTCTCATCTAGTTAGAAAACAAAATGTAAAGTAGTTCTTTAAACAAATGAACAGTAACAAGAATATGCCCCATGCCAAGTACCATCAACCCTCACAATATGCTTAACAGATTCTGACATTATCTACACCAGATGACCACTCGTTTTCTGTCGTATTGTTGTTTTTTTCTCACCTTCAAGTTGACGTTTGAATGTGATGTGTGATATTTTCCTCTCAGACTGATTATCAGCATCATTTCCTTCAAAAACAATGAAAAAAGGTCAACATTATTTATTGAAAAAACATTATTCGTTAAAAAAAACACAAGCACATTTTCACCCAATGGATGCCGAGTACACAGACTACATTTACATAGTTTGGGTGGTAAACAATAGTTTTAATTGCAAAATGGGTCCAGATATTCTGTGGCTAAAAGTACAACAGTTTAAAGTTTTAGCCTTTAGAGAGCAACTTTTTTTTTTGTATTTGTCCATACAAGTAGATGGACATTTGAAGTGGGGTTGTAATATGTTCTCATCAAAGCCACCAGGCTCCTTTGACGAAAACAGCAATTTTACCTCGCAGAACACAAGTTGTCATTGTGCAACTTTGGTGTTTTAAAAGGGTAAGGAACTGACAAAGCTGACAAACTAACTAACCGATCGAGGCAGCGGTAGAGCAACAACTCCCGTGTTCTGCGAGGTAAAATTAGTTTTTGTCAAAGTAGTCTGGTGGCTTTGGAGAGAGCGATATAACAGCAAGGTAAAGCGGTGAAAATATTCTAAATATAGCGGAAACTTTTATAAGTGGTTAAAATATGTGTTGCTGTGTGGCCCTCGTCCACAGCAGTACATGGCTTAGCTTCCGTGTCGGGACTCCTGTCTGTCGTGCCGACCGCCAGCTACTGTAAGAAATACACTGACTATGGATAAGTAGCTCGTACAACCCCACTTCAAAAGATCTGAACTATATATATATAAGTTCTAGTATGAACAGTATGAATGCTGTCCACCACAGAGAGGCATTACAAGTATGTCTACTGTTAAAGACCTACCATTGGATTTTTCATACACCAACTGTAGATGCAAGGTCTCATAGAGGAAAGTGTAGACTGTGCAGCTGTCTGTCTTCTTTCCAAACTTCCATTCATTCAGCCTGATGTAAGAAATGTAGAAACATGTGTTTACTTTTATATCTTTGTATACAAAAGCTAAAAACAGAGCTATGGAATTTTAATTATTGTCAAAACTACAGACAAAAACAGACCCTCATTTCCTGACAGTTGAGGAGATTAACAGAAAACACATAAACACTTAAAGAGTTCACGGTTCAATTTGAGCAGCTTTTTTTTTTGGAAATGAAGTCCTACGTGTTTTAAAAGCAAGACTTAAGATCTGAAAACTCATTAAAATCAGAAACTGACATATGCAGCACGGTGACGTGGCTCTCAAGGTTCTTCGTCTCAGCTTTCAGCCTGTTCAGTTTATTTGAATTCTGCTTCTTCTGCATCTCCAGCTCGGATATTTGTCTGTGGCAGGAACAAAGAAAAGAATAAGAAACCACAAAGAAATCTTTCTGTCTTTATAGTACTTCATCATGAGGAAGATACTTATTATTAGGGATGCACCGATTGTGAAATCCTGGGCTAATACCGATTTGGCCGATGCCAATGTTTATTTTTGTTGTTGTTTATTCCCTCTTTTGTACCACGGAAACAAAGAAATCTTCATTATTAAAAGAAATGACTGCACTGTTATCTACTATCTTTGAATGAGCACACATTCAATCATCCAAATTTAATAAACAACCTTTAATATAACCTTCTTTCACATGAAAAAGATAATTTTTTTGAAAAATAACTGCTTGAAAAACCAGTGGCTTTTCTCTGAATCAGCAGCTGCTGTAGCAGCGTATGCTAGCTACTGCTGTCCGAGTCGGACTGCAAACAACCAAAACAACATTTAGCCAGCGCAAAATTGATGCAACACAACATATAAACATTGACCACGGGTGAATTGGCAGTCAACAAGGTGAATATCGGCCGACAAATCGGTGCATCCATACTTCAACTCACCGGTCATTATCTGCCAAAGCCTCTGTGACTTTCTGCATTTCTGTAAAAAACAAAAAGTCAATAAGTTATTTAAGTCAAGAACATGAAAATCAATAAATAAAAGAATGAAGTGGAATTGCAAATTACCTTCCTGACGAGATTTCAGACTTGGTTTGTCTTCGTAACCTTTTTCTTCAACTGCAGCAAGTTCTAAAGGACGGGAAAAAGAGAGACGGTGTTACAGCCGTTAGCTACTGCTCTGCCTGACCCTTTATCAACACATACACATCAACATCAACACAGCCCCGTTTTTATGGCTCTGAATAATTTGTCCACTTATACAGAGAAGGTGGTATAAGTAGACTGCACAGCCGAGAGTCATTTCCCAACAACAGCCATACCTGTTTCTAATTCGCGGATGCAGTCATCCAAACTTTTGATCATCTCATCTGCTTCCTGAATCGTTCCTCTCAACTTCTGCTGCTCCTCCTGGAAAGATGAAAACATGTCTTTAACCTTACATGCTCTCAAAAGATCCCTAATGTTGTAATTCATTGTTTCTGTGTGAAGGCTCTTACCACATTAGCCTGCACAAGATTTGAGTACAACACCTCCTTCATTTCATGTGACTGAACTTTGCTCGACTTTCTGAAGAAGTTATTTCTCTCTTTTAGTTTTGCCCCGAAAGATTTGAGCTGTGAATTCAAACAAACACAGTGCGGGTCAGGAATAAGATCACATGCTCAATTGCTACATCTACATACACAGCAACAGGCATCAGCTAAATCCAAAAAATGATTCACATGCATCCTTTTAACAAAATTATACTCCTTTTCACTGTGCCCATGTAACATAGTATTCAAATATCCTTTAATACCTCTTTCTCTGAAGAATTTCTCACTTCTTCCCATAAAGGTCTGTTAACAATCTTCAGTGGTTTGTCGAGGTCCTGCATCCGCTCCTTCAACCTGGGAAAAGGACAAAACACATGTCTTTGAGATTCAGTGGCAAGTTAAACACTTATTTTGAACTTCTTATAACAGTATCTATCTATGCCACTTCCAATTTTATTCTGTAATATCTGGCACGCTGCCAAACAAGATATGCTGCGTTTATACTGCCTCGATCGCTTCTTTGTTTTTGTGTGACTTTGGTGTTTTAAAAGGGTTAGGAACTAGGGCTGCACAATTTTGAAAAATATCTAATTGCGATTATTTTTGACTGACATCGCAATTGCGATATGATTTTTTTTAGAAACCTGCTTCTGTACATTTTCATTTAAAAAAAACATTAAAATGATCAGTGTGATTTTTTTGTTTTGTTTTTGTGAGGATCTGTACCAAACAAAGATGTTTTTTTTCTTAAGTCTGTAGAATATGATGTGTAGGCCGAGACACCTCTGCAGCACCACAATACTTTATTGAAAATGGTATTTTCACAAATACTGTGCCTCTTGCGATTTGAAAACTGCAGAAGGCCATACTGTGGTTTTGATAAAATTCCAATTAATTGTTCAGCCGTATTAAGAACTAACAAAACTAACAAACAAACTAACCGATCGAGGCAGCAGTAGACCAGCAACTCCCGTGTTCTGCGAGGTAAAATTAAATTTTTTGTTAAAGAAGTCTGGTGGCTTTGAAGAGAGCGATATAGCGGCTTCAGTTCCCTGTCATAAGAGCTGTCTGACAGCGAGGTAAAGCCATGAAAATATTGTAAATAGTGTACACTTAAACTGATATTGATTTTTGAGGTGGTCCTTTTAGGAGGCTAAAATAAATTTTTCTGCGTGGCCCCGTGCTTAGTTTAAATTCTGTATCGGGACTCCTGTCTGCTTCTCCAAATGGGGGCCATGCCGACCGCCATCTACTGTAGGAAATACACCGACTATGGATAAGTAGCTCATACAACCCCACTTCAAAACATCCAAACTATCCCTTTAAAGGGGCCATGCCGACCTAAAATTAGACACCCACCAGAGAAGAAAAACCACAAGGTTATACGGCTAAATGTGACAAACTACTGTATCACCCTCAGTCATAAATGTGTGGTACAATCTTACGCGTACATACCGCTCCACCTTTTCTGTGAGGTTGAGGACGTCCGTCTCATACACCATCTGTTTAGGACGGTTGATGTGCTTGTCTTTCAATAAATCCATCGGTGTGCGTTCTGTGTCCAACAACAGCTACAAAAACAAAATAAAAAGTCATGTCACTACATTTGGCTGTTGTTTCTCACATATATTTTTTAATATAAATGAAGATTAGATTAACATACTCTGCCAGGAAGGATGCTCTGCCGAGGATTATGGATGACAAAGTCTATGTTGAAGAGTTTAAAGAACTCTAACACTGTAATGGTGCCATCGTCCAGTTTCTGTAATCAAAACATTGAAGGCAATAAATAACTGAATTAAAAAAAACATTTTTTTAAAGATCTACTTATAAAATATGTCAACAATATACCCTCTGTCCATCACTGGCATAGTCTTCAAGCTGGGATTCAAGCAGGCTATGTTTGAAAGCTGAAAAAAAAACAATAAAAGATTGGGATTCTGAGGGACAATTATGTCAGGAAAACATCAACAAATAAGGATCTTAATGATACTCAACTACACTGTGTGAGTCCATAACAACTTACTTGATTCAAATGTAGCTTCACATCTGACGCTGGCTGTGTGACTGCAGTTGGAATAATCTGTGATCTGTGCAGTCATGCTTGAAGCTGTAGTAATGTTACTGTCACAGCCCACAACACGAGACTGTAATCTCTGGCAACAAATCAAACAAAGGGGGAAAATGGAAAACAAATGAAGAATCTCCACAAGAAAGTGTAAAATTATCTACTGTAAATTCTCAAATCAAAGTCAGTATTTAAGTGAAGAGGGGTGAATTACCATTATATTCAACACAATACATCTAATCCTGTCAGAACAACAGTCATGTCATACTCAATATGCTGTTTTGAGTTTCACTTTTGAATACAAATCCTGTTTTCCAGACATTTTTCCAGAGACTTTTCCTTTTATGAGAAGCCAAAATGTGTGAAAAAGGTCTATCGCATCTATTCTGTTGCTGTTCTTAGTTGTCTCAGTTAAGTTACCATCAATGAAATGGAACACTTTCTACAGATGTTTTACATTAAAAGCCTAAATTATGTCTTTTGGGTCACTGGTATGCCTTTAATGAGAAACAACAGCAGAGGAAGTGTCCAAACTGCAATCAAAAAAAGGGCAAAATGGAAACGACTGGAAATAATTAGTGAATAAAAACTACATTTCTGATAGAGAAGAATAAGTGGTGAGTATGACACGACTATGTTTTTGCACTAATGGAATCAGTGCTGTGGAAATGTACATTACCCTAAAATTATCAAGACAACAGGTAAACATGAAAGCAGTCTTGCGTTTGCATCAACAGGAAATTAATCAGGAAATAATAAATAAATAAAAGCAATACATTTATCAGGAGACAGGGAGGTTTCTCACTAAAAATATAATAAGGAAGATAAGGATTTCAGGCATGTCAAGGTAAATTAAGACCCTATCCATTATTTGAGAATTTACAATACTGTAATTTGACCTACCGTTTCAAAGTCAGTGGGCGCCTCAGTGGATGTTTTCATTCTCTTCTCATCCTCCATATTATTTTCATCTACTGGCAAATGTCTCCTTTTTCCATGGACAGCACTAATGAAGTCCTGCTCACATACATCTTCCAACTCATGGGAAGCACTCACTTTTTCAGTGGCTTTCTGAGGACTTATTATGTCCAGCGTTTCTGACATATCTTCATAGCTGTCAAGTTCTTCGTTGCAAATATAGTTCACATCATCGTCAAAGTTGCTCAGTAGATTGGTAACACTGGCAGTGACTGTCCTTGCATGTTCTTCCACAGAATTCACCTTCTTTGGATCATCGGGTTTGCTTCTTCGGGGGAGTTTCGCCTTAAAGCTTCCCATTGAGAGTCTTGACATAAGTTGCTTAGTCTTCAAATTGCAAGGAGTTGTAGTAGTAGAGGGTTGTTCTTGCATAAGACATTGAGCTTGTGTATTTTCTTCAGTGTTCACCACACCCATTTCAAGTTCAGGCTCCGTTACAGGTAGGGATTTGGTTTTGTCGTTGTCTTTGTCCGTGTCGGATTCCAGCCGAGGCAAAGGTGCTGTGCAGCTGTCCATGGCAGTAGTATCGGGAGCTGTATCTAGCATGTGGCTCAAACGCCTTACTTTTGACTGAAGATCGGCTAAACTCATTCGTCTAGACTTCCGTGAAGGCGCTGCATCAACATCATGGTCAACAGCACTGGATGAACTCTCCATCTCCTGTGATAAAGTACCAGCTTGATTTCTTGGTTCGGGTTCCTTCCTGGTGCCAGTTTCATCTGAGTCAAGAGAATCTGGAAGGTTTGTGATTTCCACGTCGTAAGGGTAGGATGACGCCGGTGCTTCATTTCTCTGTTGTGAAGTGACTTCTGTTTTCTTCAAATTGGGGTACACGTCCTGTGTGGAAGAAAGGCATTGCGGTGGCTCATCTGTATACGTTTGTCCCAAAATGGGGACTGGTTGAGTTTCAGTCATACACATGCTTACATCATCCTCCGGACCTTCTGTCATGGTTTTATTTATGGGCTTTTCCATGACAGCTGAAACAAGACCTGGAGCTTCCTTTTCACTATCCACATCAGGCTTTTGTTTTGTAAATTGGTCCAGGAATCCATTTGTGTCCACTGTTTCTTGAGGGGATGGTGCAGCAGGAGCCACTGCTCTGGTGATCACAGGATTAGCCAAACGGCCACTCGTCCTCGACAGTGAGTTTTTAAATCCTGGATCCAAAGCATGTGCTGATGAAGATCGGTTTCTGCGTGGATGTGTCTTCTTTGCAGATAAAGGAAAATCCACATTTTCATGAGTGGATAAAATGTTACAATCTTGGTGTGGAAGAAGTGAATCTGATATTGAATTTCTGGCAATATTTACAGTTAGGCACTGGGTCACATCCATGGCTGCATCGTCAGCAGTAAACCTCACTGTTTTCTCTCCACAAGCAGGTAAAATGTCCACATTTTGGTGTGACTGCAGCTCTAAATCAGTGGCAATGTTTACAGTGTGACTTCGTGTCACGTCCATAGCTGCATCATTTGCTGTGAACCTTGTTGTCTTCTCTCCACAAGCTGGTAAAGAGTCCACATTTTGGTGCGACTGTGGTTCGAAATTGGTGGCAATGTTTACAGTGTGACTTCGTGTCACATCCATACAGGCATCATTTGCAGTGAACCTCACTGTTTTCTCTCCACAAGCAGGTAAAGAGTCCACATTTTGGTGCGACTGCAGTTCAAGATCGGTGGCAATGTTTACAGTGTGACTTCGTGTCACATCCATACAGGCATCATTTGCA